>SNQJ01S0027982.1:175813-200787 GCA_010110895.2 Picea sitchensis | reverse complement strand
GCTAGAACCAACCATAGTGAAGTTCAACATCATTACATTGGATAGTTGGTTGATAGTGAATACATGTGTCTTTATTATTGTCCCACAACAGAGAAAATTGTGCTATCATAATGACAAAACCACTTGGTACTAATAAATTTGTCAAGTTCACAAATAAACTTGGACTTGTGTCTAGTTTAGTCATTAAAGAAGGGTGTTAGATCAAGTCATTAATCATATTTTAGCTCCTTGATTTGGTGTTTGATTTACTATTATAGTTTGTTATGTAAATACTAATTCATGATGCCAATTGTTTCAATTCTTTAGCAAATTGTTTCACTTCTTTAGCAAATTGTTTCACTTCTTTAGCAAATTGTTTCAAGTTGTTAGTAGACATCTATGGATATATAATAAGCTCATATGCAATGAAGCTAGTGGTTTGGTGTTATTTCTTATAGTTTTAACCTATAGCCTAGAAGTGTTATATTTATATTTTATTTGATGTGTGGCTTTAATTCAAATGCCTTTAGAGAAATCACTCCATTGTTTCTAGGCATGTTATTTGGATTAGAGCAAGGAAAAACACACTTGCAACTCCTTATTCTCATAGATAGTTTAGCTCAAAAACCCATTTTATTTCTCAATATTTGGAAAGAACATTGACTCTTATTCTCAATATTTGGAAAGAACATTGATTCTTATTATTAATAGAAGATTGAATTTTGTTTTTCTTAAATTCACTAAATAATGAGCAAATCATTAAATTCACTAAATAATGAACAAATGGTTACAAATGTTTCAAACACAATTCACTAAATAATGAACAAATGGTTACAAAATTATCAAATATGATTCACTAAATAATAAACAAATGGTTTCAAACTTGTCAATTATGATGATGATGATGGTGATGATGATGATTAACGTCCACTAAGACCGAATTGGTCTATCGGACCTTCAGAGGGTAAATGATTACTTGCGCTTCTTTAGAATTTTGTTTATGTGCTCGAAATGCATTAAGGGAAGATTTCCAAGATCACCATAGTTTTGTTGAGTTAAGAGGTTAGGAAGGTTGGTAGTGTGACAAATATTTTGAAAATGAGATCTAATCTGGGTATATATTGGACAATCTAAGAGAAAGTGTTTTTCATCAACCTTCTTAGTGTCACAAAGGTGACACACTCTTTCATCCCATGGAATTTTAGGAATTGACCAATGACCAGTTTCACTATGGAGCTCATGAGAATTCGTTCTTATCTTAGCAATGCTTATTGTTTTTTGTACACTCAACAAAACAAATAGATAATTTTGATATTCTAGATTAGGGTTGATTACATCCTTATAATACCTCAACTTTCTTTATTCTTCTAACTCTTTATCACACCACATTTTCTCCTTAAATTTTGATTTGACGATATTTTTAATAGTATCTTTATTCTACAAAATGGTGTCTTCCATGATTTCCCGATAGTTTAGCCAAGACAAGGCATCTTTATGCCATCCTCGCTTAAGTTGATGGTGGTTACGACTTGATTTTGAAGAAATTTTAGGAATCCTATTGTCTTCCATGTTGTTTAACTTGTTCGTATACATTAGGTATCTAGTCATAGCCATGCTCTCAATGGGAGAGAGGTTTGTTTCTAAGAGGAGGATGGGATAGGGTATATTTCCTTTAATTTTGAGATTATAGGTTACAAAATTCTTTTGTATTTTATCTATCTTTCTCCATGATTCATGAGAGATAATACAACCCCATACATCACATCCATAAATTATAATATATGTAACGAGAGTCTCAAAGAGGAGTTTCTTCTTATCCCAAATCCAAATATCGACTGAATTACAATTGTTTTCAAGCCCATAATAAGATTTCCATCCCCCAATAATCCTTTTCTCAGTGCTATAATTCCAGTTGAGCTTGTGGTGAATATCAATTCCAATACATTTGTATGAATTCACTTCCTCCAATTTTTTGTTGTCATATACAAAGGTATCATAAGTGATTTTATTGGATTTAATAATCATGACCTTAGTCTTATCAATATTAACAGTCATACCCATATCGGAGCAAAAATCCTTGAGGATTCTTAGTTGGTTTTCAAGATCCTGAGGAATCATTTCCATAAGAACGATATCATCAGCATAAATAAGAAGATTGATGGCTATACCAGTGAGAGTAGGGCTGACACAACCTACTTTTTCCAAAAAATCTTCTAACTTGTCAATCCATATGCCAAAAAAGGCAGGGGGCAAGGGACAACCTTGTTTGACTCCAATATTGCAGTTAATCTCTTTCGACCATCCCTTAATGTTTTTAAACTTAGCAATAACATTATCAAACATCATTATTGCAGCAACCCTCAACTCAAGAGACACTTTTATCTCTTCCAGTCTATTCCAAAGGTTTTTCCTAGGAACCATGTCAAAAGCTTTTCTAAAGTCAACAAAACAACAAAAAAGATTGGTTTTAGTATTTCGGAACTCCTCTACAATGATCCTAAAGGTAACAGGATGGTCCACATTTGAATGATATCTCCTAAACCCTATCTAGCCTTTATCTCTTTTACCGTGACTTTCTAGCCAAAGGTGATCTTCTTTTCCAAAATAATTCCATAAAGCTTGGCTAAAATCAGACTAATCAAAATGGTCCTATAATTAGAGGGAATGTTTCTATCCCCATTTTTAAAATAGGAACAATGAGGCTTTGTGCCCAAGGATTAGGGAAGCCCTTCTTGACTGCTAAATTGAAGAGCTTGTGTATGTGAGAGATAAGGATAGGCCCTCCAATTTTAAAAATTTCAGCTTGGTAGCCTTCAATGTCCTTAGCTTTCCCATTTGCAAGTCGCTTAACCCCAAACACTATTTCATCTAAAGAAAAAAATGCATCCTCTATAGGGACAATAGGAATGGTGTCCTTGGAATTAGGGAACTCGTAAAGACTTTTAAGGTAGGAATTCCAGACCCTTAAGGGAATCATATTATTTTCTTTAGTATTGTGGTTTAGAATTTGGCTCTAGAACTTCTTAGGATCCAACTTAGATAGTTGTGAAAGCTGCTCTTTCCTTTTATTGATATAGTACCTTTTTTCCTTTTAATTGGGGATTTGTAGGTATTAATCTTCTCGGGTTTTAAGGACTCGTTAGAATCATCCCTAATGGCTTTCCTAGAAATTTTACATTCTTTATCGTACCAAGGGTTGGTCGTTCTATTATTATTTTTACAGGACACCTCAAAAGAGAACTTTTTAATAGAAGTGGAAAGTGTAGTTGTAAAATTATGATAGAGTTCTTCAATGTTGTCCTTATAATTTAGGAGATGTAATTTACTATTTAAATCCTTTAAGAAAATGTCAAATTTACTTTTGTTAAAGTGGAATTGTATTTGATTATCATAATTCTCTCCAATGGCGCTCATGTTCATGGAAAATTTTAGAGTTAGGGTTAAAGATTTATGATCAGAGTCAGATTCATGGTCATTTAAGAGGTTAAAAGTTGTTATTTGGTTGGAAACTGGGATATCATATATCACATAATCTATGACACTACTACCTATCCCATGAATACAAGTCATCTGGTTGGAGTTTGGCCACTTCATTACTCCATTACAAATTATTAGGTCTTGAGAGTTGTAGAGCTTGACCAACTTAGTACCAAACAAATTCTCAATTAGGTCTTCAAAGATTATTTTGTAGCTATTAGATAAAACAAGGTCCTCATCTAGCCATAAAGGATTATGGTTGAATCACTGCTTAAAAGAATAGCTTGTTTAGTTGCAGTCGTAGCATTAAAGTCTCCTAGAAGGAGGATATTACCTTCATTTTTCAAATTATAAATATCTTGTTCTAAATTATTATAGGGACAATTGCTATCTAGATTTTTTTTCTTATAAAAAGTAGAATTAATAGGTGCAAAATAGAAAATTGTTATATACATCTTCTTACCATTGGTGTCTAAGATTTCTATCCAAATGTACTGATTTAGAGGGTCGATCTTATGAAGTTGAATGTGAGGAGAAATGCTCTTTCTAATATAACAAGTTATGCCTCATGTCCCTCTACGGTGGGACTTTTTGTTCCATGCTGACCACAAGACAAATAATTTTATGTTAGGGACCTTACACTCTTCATGCTCCTAAATTTCAACTAGAAAAATAATATCAATATCACTCAGGATCCAACTTATCATAGGACCTTTGCGCCATGGAAAGCCACAATAGTTCCAAAAAAGGATCTCAAGTGTCCCAAATTCATATTTATGATTATCCTTCTGGTTTCTATCCCTAACAATAGCTTTTTTATTTCTAATTATTGCCCATTTTCCTTCTTTCCTGGCTTCTTTTACCTTTTAAACTTCCTTCCTTAATTCAGCTTGGTCTTCGGGAATGTGGTCTTCATTTATAAATATTCCTGACCCTTTTAAGATCGAAGATTTATTGAGTATGTTATATTTATGGTCATTACAACTTACTTTGACATGAATCAATCTATATTTGTGATCAATTATTTTTCCTAGCCTCTTTGCTTCTAAGAGGTAAGTTGTATCAATTTGTGATTTATTATTTAATTCTTCTTTTACAATTTCTAGTGTATCCTCCTCTTGTTGTTCTTTTAAAATTTTAATAGAGAATAATATCAAGTGTTTTAATCTATGTTGCACGAGTTTTGGGAACGTGGGAATGTTGGGAACATTGGATACGAGTGTCCGGAACGAGTAGAAGTTTCCCCCAAATTTACAAGAAACATGAAGTTGGGAGCCGCAATAATATATATTAAAAAAAAAATTAAAATATTGTAGATTACAATGTATAGAGATAATGATACATTTCAAATCTTGTTTCAATAAAATTGAAGGTCAATTCAGGACAACGGTATTGAAACTTTAATATCCATAAAGAAAATTGAAAATACATATATATAATTTTAACATCTTTTTAAAATTAAACTTTACATATATAAACTTCAAACATTGGAAAAAGTTAAATAGTACTACTCTTGTAATATGAAAACACAATAAAAGTCAATGATATGGTTGTTTGATTTTAACAACAAACTAGATCAAATGCTTTCCATGGATAGGGTATTGATTTATTCAACTTTCATGTTTAGTCGGAGCTTGACGGAAAATATGCATGCATTAAAAAAAAATCATATCCACAACTATACACTGAGTAGTATAAATCTTTTTTACTTAAATAATTTTTAAAATAATATTTAGTGTAGTTTAGTCTTTGTTTTATAGTGATATTTTAAATAAAAATAACAAAAAAAATTGTAATAAATTATGTATTTGTAATAATGGAATAAAAATATTGACATTTTAATTTAATATCATTTTAATTTAAAGCTCTCCATTTAGGAAACTTGTTCCCAAGCTCCCATTTCCCTGATGTTGAAGCTCCCAAGTTCCCAAAACAGTTCCTAGTCAATTGGGGATGTTTCCTACCAGTTCGCTCCCAGAATCTCAAGAATGAGTTCCAGAGATACTAGAAATGTCCAGAAGGGCTCCCGTGCAGCTATAGTTTTAATTCTTCATGCAAATGAGCTATGGATTTTCATGTATGTTCCTTTAACTAAGCAATTACCTTAGTGACAATTACCTTATTTGAAACTACTTTCCACATTTAGGAAACAACTCCATCTTTCTAAATCATTCCATAACGAAAAATACAAAAAATTGCATAAATCAACATGGAATTCTATAAATGAGCACTAACCATGTTTGAGAACTTGTCATATCAAGTGTGTGATGCACATCATGTTTGCTTTACATACCCATTCTTTAAAAAAAATACCTACTTTGTAGACTTGTAGTTGTTTTCCATGAAATTCATGTGTGTCACTACTATGGCACTTGTCTATACTTGAAAACTATCAACGACATATATGTTTTGTGGATTTTAAATGACCAACAACAACATTCCTAGGTTAAGTAAAAGAAATAGTAGGGGAGGTTTCAACAAGAGGTGGTGTAATACTAAGTCTCACATATTCATACCCATCGATGCACTGATTATCACATACATAACATGACATAACATCCATTCGTAATAATGAAAAGATGAGTTAGATTAACCTAAACTCACCGACATATCTACGATGTAATTTCAATCGATGAAGACTCTTCAATCTCGGGAAATAGAAGTATTTTAGGTGTAGCCGAGGAGGAATTGAAGGGAAATGGAGGATTGGGCACATTATCTCCATTTCCTTCTAACATTTGAACAACCCTTCCCATACAAGGCCGATCTCTGTAGTCGTATTGAATGCACCACACCCCAATTTTAGTGTGTATTTTTTCCTTTTCCTCATCTTCTGCTTCCATTTCTCCTTTTCCTCTACTCAATCTCATCCCCAACTCCCTAGTCTCAAGCAACTTGAAATCCCACTCAGGAATGTAAAACTGACTAGAATGTCTCACCTTCCAATCAAGGTTCTTTCTGCCACCAACAATCTCTAGCAAAAGCATTCTGAAACTATAGATATCTTATTTATCTGTAACAGGACCCAGATCCGCATAACACAACTCTGGCGCAACATATCTTGGTGTCCCTCTCATGACCATCATTGAGATATGATCATCTCCCTTCCTACAATTTTTTTCAAGATCGAAATCAGAGACTTTTGGTGTGAAGTCAATGTCCAGCAATATATTGTGAGGTTTGATGTTGAAGTGTATGATGCACTTGTCGCATTCTTGGTGTAAATATGCAATTCCCTGAGTCGTACCCAATGTTAGCACTCCAGAAAACTCTCCTAGGCTGTATATCAGAGATGTCTGGTAACTTAATCTTTTTGGTAACTATTTTCTCAATAATAGGTGTGGGTTTGGATCAAGATGAATATCTTAATCACTGAATTGTATCTTCAAGAAAGTCTAGCTATATTCATGCAATACAAGGCCTTCAGGAGCTATTATCAGATAGGTTTGTAAATCAAATGGATAAGAAAACTAATCAGTTAACCAGAACATACATAGGCAATATATATGATGGGTCAACAAACTAGCCAAAGATGCTTATGATTCTTGCTTAACAGTCAGAAGTAAGATGATAGTTACCATGGGACCATTAAACATAGACAAAAGAATGATTTCAACTCATATGCATAGACAAAGATGAAGGAGAGTCTGACAATAACAAATGAAAGAATCTTGTAGGATAAATATATTAAAGAAAGTGTCTTTTTAAAACAACAATAGATTATAGAACTCAAAATCAAACCTTGTGTTCATCAAATGTTCTTGGCTTTATAGCCTTTTACAAACAGTTTACAGATCCTAGATTACTGGATCAAATTTTTCCAAAAATAGAAAATCAGTAACTGGCCCAAGTAAACTAGATCAATTCAACTTCTCGACTGATCTTTATGTTCTTCAGATTCTTGGCAGGTGTAGTGAGCCTTCTGAGGTTGTTGGATCTCATGTCATATGGGAGGAGTCGAACTTGACACCTGTTGATAGTCAAACAGTCTTATATCCTTGACAATAGCTAATCGTTGTTTACCTTTTCTGTCTTTTAAAGCATCTCCAAAACCAAAACAAACTCTTGATAAAGATGTCATTAATTATCTTCCATCGATTGGAACCATTTTTTAGGCTTTTGAACAAGAAAAACTTGGACCTGTGCAAAAACATTAGCTTTCTGCCTTATCAGTGCTTTCGGTAGCTAGAGTAAATATAATTTGGGCCGATTAGCTACCAAAATTTCTTCTTTCGATGGCTAATGAGCAATAGATATGTTCGCCTAAGCCACCGAAACCTGAGATTATCAAAATTTCAAAAATACCCTTGTCTTATCTCAAAAACACCTCAGGACTGATCTTTTTAGGCTTCTGTATCTTGCTCAAATTTTGTAGGGTTATTGAATGCCTCTGGTTCATTGCACTGAACTGCCACCTCTGCAAGAGTATCGAGAGAAGAATGAGCCTGGTGTTTTGAAGACATTGTTTTTTCCCTCAAAGCCCTGACCTTTTTCTTCAAACCCTGAGCTACTCTCCATAAGCTGTTGTAGTCCTTTACAATCTTGTTTTTATTTTTCTTCTCCTTTATGCTTTCATGGGCTAATCTTTCCAAAACTGAGTTGCTTTCTACAAAGTTTTTTTATAGAGTTTCATACCTGGTTTTTATTACCCTTTCTAGCACTTCTTGCTCAGCTAGCTTCTTCTTAAGATTCTTGATTTCTTTTGATTTATTCTGCTTCACTCATTTGCTAGATGAGGCATCTGCAATTTGTGGTTATTGTTCTTCTTGGGGTGTAGGTGATGGAAGGTTCCCATAACTTGTTGTGTGTATATCCACAAAAACAGAATTGTCACGCCTTGTGGTAAATGAATCCTCATGCCCTATTTCAAACTGTTGTTCTTCATTCTCTGAGTCTGTGTAAGGAAGATTAAGAATGTTTTTGTTCACTGGGGATTCTTTGGCCTCTTCTTCTTCACTATTGAAATTCAATTTTTTCTTAGTTTTTCCCAGCTTAGAGGAAGGAGAGGGTTGATTGAATGGGGTTGGAGAGATATCTCTCCTCCTCCTCTTTCCACTTCTGGGAGTGGAGGATTTCTTGGAATGAGGACTCTTTTTTCCCTCTGGCTGAACCTCAGTCTGGAAATCATTCCAAAATAAGAAGTAATTCCACTCTTTACCTTTTCTTTGCAACATCTCACAAACCAACAGTTTGATTAAACTATGGTGGGACAATCTACCTACAACTTGACTAGGTTTCGCCTTGACTTGATGAGCCATCCTGGATAAGCTTCGATGGAAGAAATAGTGCAGATTGAGTGGGTTTCTACCAGTCAAATGGTTTATAAGTCTAAAATGGTAAATCATCACCATGTTGCATCGCCCTTCACAGGTTATATAAACCATTATAACTTTCAATAACTGCTACAATTTCTCTTCAAGGAAAGACACAGTAATATCTTTCTTCCATATTAAACCCCTGTGTTATGGTTTTAAATAGGTCCTAAATTCAACATTTTTAATAACAGCGGTTTTAAACCATTTCTCTCTAGTTGTGGGAAGCTCTGTCACTTCAGCTATGAGGGCTTCATCAATCCCGAATTCATCCCGACCGACGATTTCTTTCTTTCCATCGAAATTGAGGGTGAAGGCCTCTACCACCTGCTGATGAAAACTCTATAATTTTTTGCAAAAATTGTAACACCCTACATCCTTGAACATTTGACATACCTCTGGGTTTGATTCCAGGTAACTGATATCGTTGAGCTCCTTCCTCAAGGTTGACGTTCCTTTCTTCATTTTCCACGACGTTTTCGCACACCTGTGATTGAAGGAGCAGATTTCAGGGAAGAGTTACACTGCGTAGAATTAGCGAAAATCGGCTCGGCTATGATAAAATTGAGATAACTGGGGTGAGATTTTGAACATGGCACTGATTTCAAGGAGTGTGGAGAAACGTTTGATAATTTACAGCAGTCATGGTGAATAACTGAAATAAATGGAGAGTACATAGGCACATGGCTTAATGATATAGCGATCTGGAAAGATTCTCTTATATCACAGAGGGATCAGCTTCCGGTCGTGAACGGTTCTTTCTCCAGTATTTTTGGTGGCTTGTGCAATCATGGAAACGTCAAACCCGTCGGTTGAAATGTGTGATAGGACGTACTAGGTCTTTCCCCGCTTCAACGATTTCGATGGATAAAATGACCCTAGATTCCTTTATTTAAGCTTTTGAAAGCTAAGGCTTTCAATGGCTAATGAACAATCGATATGTTTGCCTAAGCCACCGAAACCTAAGATTTGAATTAGATCAAACAAAAACTAAATGAACTTTTATTTAAACTTTACTACATGGGTAAAGCTTTGAGAAATGAACCTTTAAATTTTTTTAAAAGTTCCTTTTTAAAATACTCCCTATCACCTAAAATGAAAAATCTCAATTGATTTATTTGAGGAGATAACACCCAGAGTGATTGAATACAAATTTTCCCACCTTAAGACTTGCCCCTTTTCTTTTCCAGTGAATATAAAATTGTCAAGAGATCTATTAGGCATGTACTCATATACGAGGGAAGTTCTAAATCATTCAAATCAATAACCCAGTAGATGAACCAAATTGATATGGTGAACATGTCCAATGGTGGCCACTTCATTCATGAATTAGGCCTCATTGTGCCTATTCCTGTCAAGAAGCTTAACAACCACTCAAGTGTAGTTTTACAGTTTTCCTTTATAGACGACACCATAACCTCCTTCTCCCAACCTTTATGCAAAGTTTTTTGTCATGTTCTTGAAGTGAGAGAGTGAATATCTAGTTGGCATTTGATAAACATATTACCTCATAAATTTCTCCACTGCTGAAAGAGAGCTACTAGGACGATAGTTGATTCTCCTCCAGAAGTCATGACAAGTTAAGAAGATTATTATGCATAAGATGATAAATAAGACGATAGTTATCATCAATACTCCTGAAATTAAGAATCCTGCGGGGAATGAACAAATCGATATCAATGTGAATTTCATCGAACCCCTAAGATAATAATGGAAACAACATACAAATTGATCTAGGTCTGGTAAGCTATCATCCAGGTTTCCTGCCTCTTCCCCTGAGAGTATGCGCAACAAGTGATCTGGTCCTTCATTGATTTTACCTAGTTTTACCACTATTTCAAAGTCTTATTCTTGGAATAATAGAAGCCATCTACAAATCCTCCCCCCCAACACTGGCTTGTTGACCAGATATCTCAACGCAGAATAGTCAGTGTAAATCTTAAAGTGTGAGCCTAGTAAGTAGTGTTTGAACATCTGCAACACATAGACCATATCCAATCCCTCATGTTCTATTGTGGTATATTTTTTCTCCGTCGTTGATAGTTTCATGCTTGCAAAAGCGATTGGGTGATCTATCTCTCCCTCCCCTAGTTGTGACAAGATCGTGCATGTTATCGCACAATTTGTAGTTAGGTTCAAAGGCTAGAAGGTAAAGGCCAAACTGGCGTAACAGGAACCTTCCCCACCCAATGTCACCTCAATGGGGAGGTTCTTTCTATTTAGGGAGGTTAGCCCAAGGGAGACGTCCTGGGTAACCTAGGGTTTTGAAGAGGCAAAGATATAAAGGTTAAGGTTAAAGTCCCTCCTCACAGATTACCACCAAGCTTATATAGTTTGGCTAATCAGCCAATAAATGAAGTGATATATGCACAAATGAGAACACCTACCCGGAACAAGACAATAACAAAAGAATATATCCAGGCTATAATTCAATGGGTTAGTACTTCATGTAACTATCTGACATCAATAAGAAAGCAATGTGAGACAACAGATATTAATGAGATCAATGTTTTATCAATATAGCAATGGAAAAGTATCAATTCATCAATAACTATTGAGATGATGTAGCTAACAATGTATTTAATCAATCATTTACTCAATAAATGATTTCAACCATCATCTAATTGCTTATCATCAAAATTTGTTGCGTCAAGATGGAATAACCAAGTGTGACGTTAGCCTAGTTAGGGTTAGCTAGTTAGTTAGGGTTTCAAAATTTAAAGTTTTGAGAGTTGATTTGAGCACTATCACTTCAACGTTGTGTGTCTAAGATCAGTGCCTAGGGGTAGATGGAGTCAATTAAGGAGAGGAAACAAAGTTGAAGGAATAAAGTCTAAGGACAAGAAGGAAGGGTTCTAGAGTGCTGCAATGGCAGGGCCCTAGAATCAAAACCCTAGGGGAAAGAGGCTCACTCCGGTGTTGCTTAAGCAAAGCCTCGTGCTCTTTCCTCCTTCCTTAGGTCAAACTTGGAAAAACGGCTAGCATAAAAGATAAGTCAAAACAAGAGGATGAGGTGAGGGAAAGTGTTGCAATGGCAAGGCTTTATCACCAAACCCTAGAAGATGGATGGCCCTAGGTGTAGATAACCTAGGCCTGGGATGTCACCTCCTTTTTAACCTTTAAAAACACAACTAGTACAAAGGGAAGAAGTGAAAAGAGTGTAGCAAAGGCTAGGCTCTTCTTTCCTTATTCAATGGATGAATATTTCTCTCTAAGGGGACATGAAAGAAGGACCTACTTGTGTGCTTGTCACCTAGGGTTTTAAAATCAACAAATTTATAAGTAAATGCAAGAATATAAACTTACAACCATTCAATTAAGAAGTTTTGCAAGAAAAACACTTACATATCATGATGAAAAGCATATGCAAACCCTAGTTGTAAACCTTCCTTTAAGAGAAATGCCAAACATGCCAAGAAAATCCTTCCATCAACAAGTGCGCCTCTTTTAAAAGACCAAATACCCAAACTAGGGTGCAAAAATCAGACCTCACAAGAGAGTTAGTTGTGTTGTTATTTTCAAATGAGGGAAAAACATCCTCAATATATAGTGTATCATGACCTATAATTAAAATTAGGTCATCAAAAATAGCTGACAAGGCTACAAACCAAAATCATATTGTTTTTACATTAAATGCTAAGTAAAAGACCTAAATGGGCAAAAAGTGAGACGTCAAGCCCCTTTGAGGGAAACGTTAGGCCCTTTTGGGGCTAGTCCAGCATATAGAAGTCAAACGTTAGCCCTTCTCGGGCTCCTCCAAGCTGCCACACATGCCAGCTGTCTTGTCAAACTGCCACACACTCAAGGTGACGTCAAGGCCTCTTGGGTGACGTCCTAGTCATCAAAGGGAAACGCTCCATCTGAGAAGGGTCAACCCCCCTGGGCTGGGCTTAGCCAAAGTGTCCTGGATGGAACGTCCTTCTTCTTCTCATGTGAAAGAGATCAACCAATCACTGTCATGTCTCTCCCCTAATGGGGTCCCAACAACCATCTGATGGGCTCTTGAGCCCCATGGGGGTCTGAACTAATCATCTCCCCATGTGTACCGGTCCAACTGGTACCTGTCCGTTGGGCATGGTCATGCACATCAAAAAATTCTCCCTCCATGGGATCATTATTCAAAGGGATCATAGCAATGCCAATCATGTTTCATCATTAATTTTATCAAATACATGCATAAAACCCCGGATATATCAATCAATAGCTCAAAGACATTACAATGACCTATAATACAAAGCTGAAGAAAAAGACAAAACACCCTATTGGGCCAACATCCATAAGAAAAGGAGAGTCTCTAGAGAGTACCATCCAAGCCATGTAAAATGAGGTGATGTGGTCAAGGGGATGTCCAGACATACGGGTAGAGTGAAAGGCAGGGATGCATGATATTACCTGTGGGTGCCTTTGTAGAAGGAGAGTTGTACCCATCATGGATGCAATTCTTTCCAAGCCCTTTATTGCCTTTATTCTTTCTTTTCTTTTATTGATTTTTCTTTTTTATTTCAAGGTCTAACTAGAGGACACTGCCTTGGCGTGGTGACCAGAGCTAACAATGTTACCCACAAGCACTTTC
Organism: Picea sitchensis; assembly: GCA_010110895.2. Lineage (NCBI taxonomy): Eukaryota > Viridiplantae > Streptophyta > Pinopsida > Pinales > Pinaceae > Picea > Picea sitchensis. Next base: position 187,446 of record SNQJ01S0027982.1, on the reverse strand, counting down.
AAAGAGATGATAAGGTTGGCTCGTGATGAGACCGCCTTTCCCTTGGCCATGCAACCAAAGGTCGTTGCCCTGGCGTGGTAACCAGATAATAGCAATGTCATACTAGTAGGTACCCATGAACATAATAGGTTGTCTCGTGATGAGACCCCCTATCCTCTTGGGTAGGTCTTGTTTTTGTTATTTTTCTTCGGGTCCCTCTTATTTCTTGCTGAGAGGCTTTTTATTGCCTTCTTGGGGATCCCTGGGCGAGGCATATCTAGGTTTCATTTTTTATGGATTTTATCTTTTACCAGCTGCTTTTACCTTCTGGGCCTTTAGCCCCTTCTTCCCATGAGATAAGGTGCAACCCCACAAAGAGATCATCCTAATGCCCGGACTAGGGGAGTGGGACAGATGAGTGGGAGATAAGATGTAAAAGTGATGACATGATGGGAGTGGACGATGGCTCTTCAGAAATCCTCCCGGTGGCAATCCAAAATCTATGGGTAAAGGCTTGCTAGGACACTCTATCAATCCCCCCAACCATGGTCAAGCGGGTCAATGTAAGATCCAAGCAGTTTTCAGAAATAAAAGGATTAAGATGCATACATCTAAAGGTTATAATGATAAAAAATGACACATACCATGATACCTAGACCAATTACCTCATGGAGCAAGAGTCTTCTCCAATACAATTCCAAGTTGAAGGTGATGGATGTTGCTGCTGCTGACAGGACAAGTCTGATGAAGGAGAAGAAATATGGGCCCTCTAGGGCCATGCTCAGGTCAATCCTGCTCTCGGTACTCCATGTCTAGGACCTGTGGGCCTCGAGACATGATCTCCTAGTTATCCCTAGAATCGGGGATAACATTTGGCTCCAACTCGGGGACATGTGCTCACCATAGAGCGCATGAGAACATCCGCATCTCTGGCATAATCTTGCAGACCTACTCAAACTTGAAAAGGGCATCAGTAAAAAAGGTGGGGTGGTATTGCCACCCCACAATATATATGTGTATACGACTAAAATAAAACAATCAATATGAAAGTGAGGAAGCAAACTATCATGAAATGAAAATGGTATAATACATGGAAAATGCCTACCTACTTATACTTACCTGTGGAGTCAGGTCCCACCACCTTGGTGGGGTTTGAGGAGGTTCCCGTTAATAGGCAATGGGCACCTTCTTCCTTCCAAAGTGGACAAGTAGTATGAGTTATCAACTTATTCCATTCCCACTTTGAAGGGTCCGAGCCATGACTGCATGCTTCCTTTTACATTAGTTGGCTCTCCTTTCTGAGTATCCCACATCCATACCATATCTCCCTCCTTATATTTTCTGACTTTGTATTTGGTTGTTTCTTGGACAACCCTGGTGTACTATACTGAGGGAGGTGGGTGGGCTTCTGCTATAAAGACCTCTTGTTGGGACGGGCAGATTTGTACATCATCCTCATTTTTCTTTTTTAATATCTTCACCGTCCCAACTTCCTTGTTCTTGAATTCATCTAGGAGTTGTTGGTATTCTTCTTTCTTGGGCCATTCGATCTGATCAAAGTCTTCTTCTGTTGCAAAGGGCATGTCTTCTGGAGAATATTCTTGAAGATTTTGTATCACATCATTCTATGTTTTGTCATCATTTATGGGATGAACAATATCCTGCACATGATTCTCAGTTATTGGTACATTGAGTAGATGTCCCATCGTCCCATCTTTCAAAGGTAACCGTAAAACGATGAGGTCCATTTCCAAAGAACCGCCTATCATTGCACCAAACTTCCTGGATAACAACATCCCCCACACATCTGGGACATCAACCACTATAATATCTATGTGGATTGTCTTCTTGGGGTATTCTTTTAACTACACTTCAACATTTTCAACCACCCCATGTGTGGGTATTGCTTTAGATTCGAAACCACACACATTCCTGTAAGGCCTAGTGACCTTCAAACCCATTTGTTGCATGACTTTAAGAGACATCATGTTAGCACCAACACCTGTATCTAGCATGCAATTGTTAATATATTTGTTGTTCATTGTTAAAGTCATGAAGAAGGGAGGGTTTTCACCATACTGGACCCTGAAATGGTCAGCTTGCAACATAATAGGGGGGTCCATAGGTTCATCTCATCCCAAAAAAAAAGCATCAAAGCGTTATTTAATGGATGGGATCTTGATTTATTCTCTTAGGGGAACATTCACATGCATCTTTGATAAAGCCGCTTCAAAGTCAAAGTTAAGGTCAACCTTACCAGTCTTGGATTTCCTAGGAAGAAGAACCTCGAGAGGTGGGGGTTTCGGCTGATCAGCGGTAGGTTGTTTCAGATTCTTCCTTCTGTATACTTGAACTTCCTACTTCTTTAACTTTTCTCATGATTCCTGGTCCAAGTTGTTTATTATTGCCATACTTGCTGCTCTGGATACTTCCCTCACGGCTTGTTGATGTTCTATATCTGTGATATTTATCTGAGGAAAGTTCATGAAGCAATCCAAATTGTTGACCTGTTGATGGCTAGTGTTATAAGGACATTCATACTCCCAATATGCTTCACTACACTCCAGGAACCAAGGGTTTTCATCCACAATGTTTGTAGGGGCCAAGGTATTTGGAACTTCGTTTTCATTCTTTGGCTTGTAAAATTGATTCCCTTTCTAGAACTGCCCTTTGAACGGAGGCCTAGGTGCTTGGATCTAGGATTTTTCAAGTCTGACAATCCAGCTCATCATTTCTTCTTGGTTTTTTATGATGCCATCCATGGAGGCTTGTAATTTGGTGATATTGGCGCAGAGATCTAAAGTAGGCTCAGCATTGTGTACTATTTTTTGCTTGGTATCTATTCTCCCCCTAGGGTTAGCAAAGGGCTCAATCTTAGATGAAAGGAGTTTCCCTTCTATCTTGGTGGTGAGCTCTTGGGCTTCTTGAATGGACTGGGGGTTTTTGTCTCTAAGGAGATACCCTAGTTGGCCATTGAAAGATCTGGTATAAATATGAACAAGATAATCATCTTTCGGGTGATGGCTTGCGGGAATTCTTTGTAACAAAGTCTCGAATCTAGTGTGAAACTCTCGAATGGACTCATTCTCATATTTAGCAAGGCTATTCAATCGATTGAGAAGCATATTAGGGTCTTCTTTGATAATCCATCTTTTGAGAAATGCCTCTTCAAGTCTATCCATGGTTTTGATGCTTCCATCAAGAAGGTTGAGGTACCAACACCTTGAGGCATCATAAAGAGTAGCGGAGAATAACTTCATGAACAAGTCTTCAACATCATCACTGATGGGGTGAAGCTGAAAGAATGCCAAAAAGTTACTCATATGCTCTTCGGCACTAACTGCATCAGTACCGGTGAATTTAGGCAACCACTTTTCATACTTGGGTGGCATTTTCCTAAGATAGCCAGGTGTGGTTGACATGTCTAACGGCTTGAAAAGGGTAGATGACCATTGTCTTTGATTGTTGACTGGGTTTGTTGTAGCGATTTGAGAGGTAGACATGATTCTTAAAGGAAGGCTCTTCCAGAAAAGTGATTTCACAACAGGAGAATTTAAGGGAGGCTTCCTTCTGAAAGACAAAGGAGGATTGTTGAATCTCCTTTTAGTTAGTGGATTCGCCGGATAGTTTACTTGAAACTATCAAAGAAAAGGGGAAAAACACCCCAGTGGAGTCGCGAGGTAAGCTTGTAAGAAAATGTCTCTGAGGCAAGGCTTACCGAAAAGGTTTGTCGTTTGAGGAAGATTGACTCAGTGTCCCCGGTAACGGTGCCAAAATGTTATCACATAGCTTGTAGCTAGGTTCAAAGGCTAGAAGGTAGAGGCCAAACTGGCGTAATAGGAAACTTCCCCACCCAATGTCACCTCAATGGGGAGGTTATTTATATTTAGGGAGGTTAGCCCAAGGGAGATGTCCCCGGTAACCTGGGGTTTTGAAGAGGCAAAGATATAAAGTTTAAGGTTAAAGTCCCTCCTCACAGGTTACCACCAAGATCAGATAGTCCGGCTAATCAGCCAATAAATGAAGTGCATGCCCAAATGAGAACACCTGCCCAGAACAAGACAATAACAAAAGAATATATGCAGGCTATAATGCAGTGGTTTATTACTTCGTGTAACTATCTGACATCAATATGTGACCAATGTGAGACAACAGATATTAATGAGATCAATGTTTTATCAATATAGCAATGGAAAAGTATCAATTCATCAATAACTATTGAGATGATGTAGCTAACAATGTATTTAATCAGTCATTTACTCAATAAATGATTTCAACCATCATCTAATTGCTTATCATCAAAATTTGTTGCATCAATATGGAATAACAAAGTGTGATGTCAGCCTAGCTAGGGTTAGCTAGTTAGTTAGGGTTTCAAAATTTAAAGTTTTGAGAGTTGGTTTGAGCACTATCACTTCAATGTTGTGCGTCTAAGATTAGTGCCTAGGGGTAGATGGAGTCAATTAAGGAGAGGAAACAAAGTTGAAGGAATAAAGGCTAAGGACAAGAGGGAAGGGTTCTAGAGTGTTGCAATGCCAGGGCCCTAGAATCAAAACCCTAGGGGAAAGAGGCTCACTCTGGTGTTGCTCAAGAAAGGCCTCGTGCTCTTTCCTCCTTCCTTAGGTCAAACTTGGAAAAACGGATAGCATAAAAGATAAGTCAAAACAAGAGGATGAGGTGAGTGAAAGTGTTGTAATGGCAAGGCTTTATCACCAAACCCTAGAAGATGGACAGCCCTAGGTGTAGATAACCTAGGTCCGGGATGTCACCTCCTTTTTAACCTTTAAAAACACAGGTAGCATAAAGGGAAGAAGTGAAAAGAGTGTAGCAAAGGCTAGGCTCTTCTTTCCTTCTTCAATGGATGAAAATTTCTCTCTAAGGGGACTTGAAACAAGGACCTACTTGTGTGCTTGTCACCTAGGGTTTTAAAATCAGCAAATTTATTAGTAAATGCAAGAATATAAACTTACAACCATTCAATTAAGAAGCTTTGTAAGAAAAACACTTACATATCATGATGATCGTATGCAAAAGTGTTGGTATCCTCTATTGCTCTGGTACATGTGCCTCAAATATCTGTAGAAATTTTGTTATATATGTCAACCCATCATACTTGAGTGGGTTGCACAATTCTATTCCAATCCAATGTACTGATATGGTCATGTGCGTGCATCGTCGTGTTGAGAATTCATGCATCCTATGATGTCAATTTTCAATACCTTCTTATGAATTTGATTTGCATGAACTAATGCTTCTCCAAATCAGTGTGTCATCTGTGATGGGGTTAACATAATTTTCCATCCTCACAGTCATGTTGTATAGGTTATAAATTTCATCTCCCTTCGTTGGTTTTGTGTACCTCCTACCTTCTTTTGTGTCTAATGGAACAATGACTTTTAGTTCTCCTACTTCAAATATAATTTCTCGCCTTTTCAAATTGATAATAGCTTGGTTATTGAAGTCCCATTTTGGTCCCATTAACGTTGGATATGGTTGGTTGTCATCCACAATTTCGATAACTCCAAAGTTTGTGAAGTTGCGCACTCCATCTATATTCATAGGTATTCCTGTTAATCTGCCAATAGGTATTATTTTAGATTGGTTTTCTAATCTTAATTGAATGGGTGACCAAACTAACTTTGGTTTCCCCATCAATTCCCATGTCTTTTTCGGTAATACATTCACATCAGAGCCCAAATATAAGATCGTGTTATCCATGTCATATTCTCAAATTTGCACATTGGATATAAACTCTCCATTGGTTCTTTTCTTGCGCAGTAGTCAGTTCACTACTTTCCTTTCCAGTAGGGATTGCCTTCCCTTGAGCACAGTGATCAATCATATAGCATAATGTATGAAATGCATTTTCATCATTGACTAGCTCTAGGAAACTCTTCCAAAATTTTCCCAAGGTACTTATCTTCTCCATCAACCCTTTGGTCATGATCTGGTCATCTGTGGGATGTGTATCCCCCATAGGCGGTGTAGATTATGTGGATATTGTTCAGTCCTATCGCAAGATTTCTTTCCTTTCCTGTTTATAGGTCTCATTCTCTTCTTGTGGTTCAAATGATCATATAGGTGCTTCTGATTTATTTACCCATTGTTCAGTCTGTTTCCTTACATTGGTTGCATCCATCCCTATTTTGGTTCCTCTGCACGTAATGACCATTATTTTGGGTCCTTCGTCACGTATCTCGGCAGATATATTTTGAATGTTCGGGTTCTATTTTTTATTCTCTCTGGCCTGCCATTTTTCCAATAGTTGTGGACAATCATATGTTGCATGTTCTAACGCCCAATAGTAAGTGCATGTTGTGCAGATATTTTGGCAATCCCATGCTAAGTGTCCTGGTTGGTTACAATTATAGCATATTATGAGGGCCTCCTCCTCATCTCCTGAAGTTTGTTCTACCTCAACCCCTACCAAATCCTCCTTAATTTCCCTGGTTAAATCCTCTTTGATTATTATTTCCCCCCCCCACCCCCCTTCTGTCACAACATTCTCCTCCTGAATCGTGTACATGTTTGTCGTGCTCTCCCTCATTAAATCAAATGCTCGACAATCCTTTTCTTTGTGTCCCATTGATTTACAAAAGATACAAAATAGGATTATTGGGGTACTCTGATATTTTTGTAGTAAATGACACACATGGGGGGTATGTCCCCATTTATTGCATATCTCGCAGTATCCTCCTCTTGGTAGCAGGTTTGGCACTCTGTCTTCTAAGTACTGTGCAAAGGCTGGACATTCATCTGTGTGGTGACCTTTAGTCCTGCATTTGGGGCACCTGACCTATTATTGTTTATATTTCCCCTTTGTTATTTCTTCCAATTGAATTGTTAATGCAGCTAGCTGGTTATGTATCTATGTCATTCCATTGTTGTCTCCAACCGAAGAGGCTTCCAATTTCATAGCAGTTTCCAGTGCCTCGGACTGCATCATGACCTTTTGTTGTATTAAAGGATTTCAAATGTGAGGTAACAAGCCTGCAATGAACCACTCTCTATGTTGTGGATCTGGTATTTGAAATGTTAACCTCCCCATCACATCTTTGAACTTCTGATCGAACTCCCATACTGACTAAGTCTGCAATTTCTTGATATCTTTGAGCTCAGTAATGTACTGTGACTCAGAATTTGGTTTCTTGAACTCTTTTAATAATTCTTTTGTAATCTATGTTAATGTCCTTGTTTGGCCTAGTATTGTGTTACTTTGGAGCTTCATGTACCAAACTAGCGCGCGTCTTCTAAAGGTTGTCGCCAACCACGTGATCTTTGCACCATAATCGCGGACATTCTTGGCAGTCCATATGGTTTCACATATGAACAAATGTTGTTCTGGGTCTTCTGATCCAATTCCTTTGAACTCTGGTAATCTTAATGTGTTATCTACTCATACCATGTTGTTGGGTGTAGGGTCGCTTCTTGGTGATACTGGTGGATTCTGATTAACTGTAATGCTACTATTTCTCTGGCTACTACTACTCTGACTTCCTCTATTGATTACACATTCTCTAGAAAGGTCTTCAAACGTTGTCTCATATTCAGGTGATGCACACGAGGTTGTGGTTTCGACCTAGGACTCAACTCGAAAAGGACTTACTGGTTCTTCTATAACTGGAATGAACCAGATATATTCCTCTTCTCCCTCTGTATGTTGTACTTCTATGATATATATCTCTGCACATTTTTCTGGGTACTCACTGCGTTTCTCTCTCTCTTCAGCCACAGTTCTCAACTTATTGTACCTTCTCCCACTACGCAGGACTCAAAATTCATTTTCTCCTTATAATATCCCCTCTTTCTTTTGCATTCTCAGTATTTCTTTCCTTTTCCAATTTTTCCTACCCTCAGATCATCTCCTCGCCAACAACCCTAGTCCCTCCATGTATGCAAAGTTATTTAGCGATCTGACTCCATCATCATCACTTATTTATCACATAGCAACATTTTTTTCTAGGTAGCTAACGACTCTATGAATATTCCTTGCAGACCTTTAAAGAAGTCTCTTTTTGTGACACTGTAAGCCTGGGTACATTCTATGGAAAATTATGTTACATAGCCTCCCAATATACTATCAAGCCAAAAATCAATTGCACGTGAAGTTTTGTTTTCCATTGACTTTACTCGCCCCACTAGTTTAGGAGTCCAACTCTTTGGCACAACTGGTCTATGTCTACCAGTATTTTCCACAAATCTTTCCAGCCATTCTGCTAAGATATTAGGAAATTCACCAAACAATATCTCATGCATGTTTGTGTACACATACCTTTGCAACCATTGCTTGTTCTTTAACCGGGGATTTATATTATCCTTCTCGACAAATTAGTGTTACTTTTGTTCCATTCATTCAATTATCTCCTTCCTCATTGGTCTCCAAAACATTACCTCACATCTAGATTCAGGGTCCTGATAATGAAACCATTTGTTGGCACACGCTCAAGTAGGTTCAAGACCCTGGGTTCAAGTTACTTAGTCTAACAAATCCCTATAGATACTGGCCCTTTCATCATCACCTGCAAGAAGCTGAATTCTCACCCAAGGTATCTTTATGAGGACTGCAGGAACTAAGATTATGCAATGGCGAGGGAAAGATGAGAAATACGTTCTTTCATACCTATAGGACCCTTCCACGGCCTATATCCTACATAAGTTGAACTCATTACTTCATTATACATGCATATAAGGTTCCATTCACACTGTTTAGTGGTTAAACATGCAATTTTGGCTATTGCACATTAGATTATCAACAATATCGATAGATATAAGAAATCATTCATATTACAGACAAGGATTAACATGGCACAAACATGAATAATCATCCAACAACACAATTATACACAGAGTTACCATGTTTCACCCCCCTCCGGGCTACGTCCACAAAAGATTGAAGCTTCTTTATTATGTTAGAGTATCTTGATTGCGCTTTGTGCTACAATGGAGGTTTTGCATACAATATTCTTCCTATATTTGTCACTTCTCTTCTATGTTATGTTCCTTGAACCTCTCTCTTTTTAGCAAAACCCACCAAACAACTACTTAACAATTCTCTAACTTATGGCCTTCCCTCCCCGATTCTCACGGGTCTCTTTTATGTTTTTATGCCTATTGCTCAAGTTTGTTTTCCAGATCATAATGATTTGGCTACCACTCATGCTCACCTGACGGCTACTCATTATGATTTGGATACAACTCATGCTCGACTGTTTTTCCCAGATTTTGTGCTAGTTGCTCTATAATGTACCTCAAAATTCTCATTAAAAAAAAATAATAAAAAAAAATTGTGGTAACGTATTTGCTACTCGATTTCGTTTGATCCACTCGTGAGCCAGGCACTTACACTTTGTTTTATTTGCATGACCTTATAACATGATAGCTTAACACACATGGCTTAATCTTAAAACCCTTGGCTTAATATCTTTCACACATTCGAAAAGAAAGTAAGTCTAAATATTACTTTATTATAAGGTTTTATTATAGTGTGCGCCCTACCTATACTCAAGGATGGGGAATTCAATCCCTTTGTGTTTATCAAAATCAGACTATTCACATAGAGCTATGTCTCGGATTATCAAAGCTCATGCGCTACCTAACTATGTCAACGTCAGTTTTTAAGTCGTGACAGGTAAGGTCTTTAATGTGGTTAATAACTGTTTCAGAACGGTTTTCCAAGTGTTTCCTTTGATGGTTCTATTTTCGTTATGTTACAGCTCATCCCTCCCATAACCAACCGAACATGATTCTGTCCGCACCACTCTCCACACAGCAGAATCTAACTAACTCTCCTCCGCTTGTCAGAGTAATGAAACGATAATTTTCATGGTTTGGTATTCAACTGCTTCATTGGACAGTCATAGTTTTTGGTTTACTTCGTATCTCCTGCATTTAAGGTGGCGGATTTTCCTGTTAGGAGGAGTTTAAGACTCTACCAGAGATTTTAATGAAGGGTCCTACAATCCGCAGCCTCGATGTCTCTTCCTCCTACTCTTTCCAATCTGGATACACCAGCGTTCCCTAGAGTAAGGACTTGTACATTACAAGTTGTAAAGAATGATAATTGTGCTTCTTAGGTCTCATTTCTCCCTTGTGCCTCCGTAGGGAAGGCTCTGCAACTTCCACAGGAAGCAACTACTACCTCCGTGAGAAACCCTTGGTGCAATTGACGGTAATGCCTGGTAAGTTTCTTTAAGGGATTGTCGTAATTTCGGATTCGAACATAGGTTAATGTTTTGGTTGAAGCCGGGAAGGAAAATAATTGTTTCCTGTTTACTTTACTGTGGGTTATAGACTTTCCTTGCCCTCATAGAGTCTACGCGATTCTTTTAGTTTTTCGTAGTGATAGTAAAAGGTTTTTCTTACAGTAATCCCTGGGTTGCAGAACCTCTACTACTGGAGACTATACATATGGTTTACTGTGTGTGTGTCCCGTGGGATTACCTCCGGTTTAATCCTTGTCTACCCTATACTCAGCAACTGTAACTGGGATGATTTAGAGTAGTAATTCTCGATGAAGTTAGGTTATTCTTCAAGATTAATATGATGTCATTCCTTGCCTTCCTTGCCTTGTTCGTTGAGGTTTTTATCAAATGATTTCTTGTTTGAATTCACACTGCTATTTTTATTTTGTCAAGGAAAAGAATATTTGTCATTCGGTTTTCTATGTACTAATGGTGGGGCTCTTATTGTTGCAAGGGTACCCACCAGGAACTTCCAAACTCTTCTCCCCTTCGTCTAGGTTGATTACGAAGCATGGCAATAGGAGGATGTGGCGTTTCGTCCCTGAGTTAAGTATTCGGTCATCTACGGTCATCATTGTTCCTTTTTGAGTTCATAGAACAAGATTTTTCTTTGTAAGTTTTCTAATGCATTATCGTGTTGGCCGAATGCAGGTGTGCCCCTTCACAGTGCGGGTTCCATCCTCTACTCAACCTGGCAAAGGCACTCGGGTTCCAAACAATAAACCCCTTCATCTTTTTGAGATCATGTGCTCTCGAATTCTGTTCGTAGTTTGTTCTTTCGGATGTTAAGAGGTCCTTTGTTCAAGCATTGATTCTCTGTATCAGATCATTGAGGGTTTAAACACGTTTTTGTTTAACAAAGTTCTGATTTATATGTAACATGAAGTGAAAAAATCTTGTTTTCTTTTATTAAAAGGACTGTTTACCCCAACTGAATCGTTTCTAGAGGTCTCGCCAATTCCAACTCTGTGTATTCATATGCATTTTTTTTTTATTGTATAGTGGATTCTATTTACAGTTTGAAACAATCATACGCCCATAATCGTTCTATTCGTGCATTGATATAGATATATATACGCATATAGTAGTTTTGTCCGTTCATTCAATGTTGTTAAAGTTTAAACATTCATACGCACACAATTCGTTATGTTCATGCATTGATATATACATATACTTGACTCTATTGAAATACATACATACGTATACACTTAGCCCTGTTTCATTCATTCGTCCCTGTTAAAGTTTAAAACATATATATATATATATATATACGCATAGGAATAGCTCTGTTTGTTCATTCTACTCTTTTAAAGTTTGAAGATGCATATAATGATTATGTTCAAGTTTGATGTATACATATAGTCGCATAAAATTAGCTCTATGCATTCCTTCTACTCTGTTAAAGTTTGAAAT
>SNQJ01S0027982.1:154346-175803 GCA_010110895.2 Picea sitchensis | reverse complement strand
CAGAGCCCTGTGAGGGAATTGGCGCAGGTGATTATGAAGTTCGGGGAGATCTATGAGCGGATTGAGGGCACCAAACAACTAACATATGATGGAATTGGAGAAGCATCGCATGGAGTTTACAAGGGACTTGGAGGTGCAGAGGATGCAACTCTTCATGCAGACGCAGATTGAGGTTGCCAAAATGGAGCATTCTAAACACGGTGGTATCAGAGCATAGGACTGGACTCACTCCCTCACTGTCAGAGATTAATCATTTCACCGCCTCCATAGGGGTGGATCGGTGGCAGTATTGACCCTTCAAAACTCGAGGTTTTAATTACTTCGGAGGCCGCCTTAACCATCACTGTCTTGATTAATCTTTTTATAAGATTGAAAATGCATTTTTGTTTGTATATATACCTGAAACAAATTATAAGAGTTATGAGCTTGAAAGCATATTGAATATTTTTTTTTATTCGGAGGTGTTCTCTCGGTTAATACTTTGTTTTTTATTTGACTTTGTAAACTCATTTGGTTTCTTGATCGCATTAATCATATTGTTTTTAATTTGATTAAACACAGTGATTATTTGATTTTACCGATTGTGAATTTGGTCCCATATTTGGACGGAGTTTATTTAGTGCACGGATTTTATTTACTCTGCTGAGTTTGCACGAGTTTATTCACTACACCGAGTTAGAATGCATGGAGTTTACTTAGTGCGCAGAGTTTATTTACTGTGATGAGTTTATTTACTGCGTGGAGTTTATTTTGTTGGTTTGCGTTGAGTGATTGCATGAGCCGAAACTTAAACCGACCATGGATTTTATTTACTCCGCTGAGTTTGCACGAGTTTATTCACTACGCCGAGTTAGAATGCACGGAGTTTACTTAGTGCGCAGAGTTTATTTACTGTGCTGAGTTTATTTACTGCGTGGAGTTTATTTTGTTGGTTTGCGTTGAGTGATTGCATGAGCCGAAACTTAAACCGACCTTCCCTCTGTTCGTTTGTTTTTTCACATTTGGTATCAGAGCATGTATTGTATCCTGTCAGTTGCTCATTGTTCATGTTGGTGCCCAATTTTACTGCGCGAGAATTTATTTGATTTCTTTCAAACTTTTATAAATGGCTATGTTTGGTAGCAGTGCTTCTCAGATTCAGGTACCTGTCCCGAGCGAGAAGTCATATGACTCTTGGTATATTCAGATGAATTGGCTCTGTCTAATGCTGAATGTATTTTGCTGAAGGAAAACAGGAAGAAGGATAACAAAGCTCTTGGATTAATCCATCAAGGATTAAATGAATCTATTTTTATGAATATTGCTAGCGCTGCATCTTCGAAGATGGCTTGGGAAATTCTTGAAACCTGTTATCAAGGAGTGTCCAAGGTGAAGATAGTCAAGTTGCAGAACTTGAGAAGGGACTTTGAAAATCTGAAGATGAAGGATAATGAAAGTGTTGATACTTTCATGACTCAAGTAATGAGTGTTTTGAACTAGCTCAGGGAGTATGGAGATGATGTTGAGAATAAAAGAGTTATTGAGAAAGTGATCAGAAGTTTGCCCAAGAAGTTTGAACTTGTTGTTATACCCATAGAGGAATTTAAAGATTTAAGTCTAATGCAAATTGATGAGTTAACTGGTTCTCTTGTTGCTCATGAATATAGAATATCCAGATATGAAGAAGTATCAATGGAGCATACTTTCAAATCCCAACTGCATGTTACCAGAGGCAGAGGAAGGTTTTATAATCGTGGAAGAGGAGGTCGACTTTTTGGTTGAAGGGACAACAAAACTGAATCAGAGTCTGAGGAGAAGTGCCAACATAATCCTCCTAATTTAAGAGGGAGCAACAACAAACCCTGGCAGCAAGAAAATCAGAGGTATGATAAAACTAAAGTACAATGTTATTATTGTAAGAAGTTTGGGCATTTTGTTAACAAGTGTTGGAAGAAACAAACAGATGCTGGAAAGCAGTCTGCACATATTACAAATGAGTCTGATGATCATCAAAATCTCGTGTTTTTGATCTGTAATGTCACTCAGGAAAGTGCAAATGATATTTGGTTTTTGGATAGTGGTTGCAGTAACCATATGACTGGTAATAAGGATTTATTTTCTTCTATTGATACTAGTATTCAGTCTAAAGTAAAACTGGGAAATGACTGTAAGGTTACCGTTAATGGTAAAGGTGTAGTTCCAGTCTACACTAATAATAATCGGAGAAGAAATATTGATGATGTTTATTTTGTTCCTGGTTTAAAATGCAATCTTATTAGTGTTGGACAACTGATAGAGAAAAAGTACAGAGTATTCTTTAAGAACAAGGTATGTACAATCTATGATAAATTACCCAACAAACAATTGATTGCAAGAGTAGAGATGACCAAGAATAGAATGTTTCCACTTGTTATGAAAAATGACTTGAGTGGTTCTTTGAATGCTTATAAAGCTGGAAGTTTAGATGAATCTTGGTTATGCCATTTGAAATATGGTCATTTACATTTTGGTGGCTTAGATCTATTACAGAAGAAACATATGGTAAAGGGGTTGTCTTGTATTCAACAACCTCCAAACTCTTGTGAGAGTTGTATACTTGGGAAGCATCACAGAGAGAAATTTGTTTCAGGTGTTTCCTACAGAGCAAAAGCTCCATTGGAAATTGTCCACACAGATTTATGTGGACCTATGAAAACGCCTTCTTTAACTGGTTGTGTTTATTTTATGACTTTCATTGATGATTTCAGTAGGAAGAATTGGTTGTATTTGTTGAAACAAAAATCTGAAGATTTTGATGTTTTTAAGAAGTTTAAGTCTATGGTTGAGAATGAGAGTGGTCAAACCATTAAAATCTTAAGGTCTGACAGAGGAGGTGAACACAAACTTAATGAATTCATTGAATTTTGTGATCTTCATGGAATTAAAAAGCAGTTTACTGCTCGATATACTCCACAGTAGAATGGAGTGGCTGAAAGGAAGAATCGGACCATCATGGATATGGCTCGAAGCATGTTGAAAGAGAAGCATCTTTCAAATGAATATTGGGGAGATGCGGTTCTTTTCTCTGTTTTTATCTTGAATAGAAGTCCGACCAAGACCGTGAGGGATCGTGTACCTCAAGAAGCCTGGGATAGTAAGCCTTGCAATGTTTCTCATTTCAGAATTTTTGGATGTGTTGCATTTGCGCATGTACCTTCATAAATGAGGAGGAAGTTGGATGACAGAAGCGAAATATGTATCTTTGTTGGATACAGTGAAGAGTCTAGGGCATATAAACTCTACGATCCCATCACCCAGAAATATGTAATCAACAAAGATGTTCAATTTAAAGAAGATGAAGCCTGGGATGGAAGTATTGACAAATCAATTTTAGAGGGAGTTGTGTTACCCCGTGAAGATGATGATGGAGATGAGCAGGCTGAAGGAGATGGACGTATGGTTCCATATGCACATACACTTGCAACAAGAAGTCCAACAAGGCAAGCACCAGATTTCAGCCCATCTCAATTTAGAACGCCCATAACTCATGAGCGTGGTCAACCGTCTGGACATGGTGGACATCAATCAGATTCACAGGTAAGTAGTGAATCAAATCCCACTTTAGCTTCATTAAGAAACAGATTTAAAGGACATAATACTAGAATCTTAAGAGAATTATATGATCAGAATGAAGAAGCATATCAGATTTCAAATTTTGCATTAATTGCATGTGATCCTGTAAATTTTGATGAAGCTGCTAAATAACATGTCTGGATAAAAACAATGGATGAGGATATTGATTCCATTGAAAGAAATAACACTTGGGATCTTGTAGATTTACCTAAAGGTAAGAACAGTATTGGTGTTAAGTGGGTTTATAAGACTAAGGTGAATGCAAGACTTGTAGCTGCGAGGTTTAGTTAGCAACCCGGTATTGATTACAATGAAACATTTGGTCATGTAGAAAGAATTGACACTATGAGGATGGTCTTAGCTATTGAAGCTCATAATAGATGGATCATGCATCAAATGGACGTCAAGTCTACATTCTTGAATGGATATTTGGAAGAAGAGGTTTATGTAAGACAACCTCTTGGTTATGAGATTGATAAGCATAGAGATAAAGTTTACAAGTTGAGGAAAGATTTATATGGATTGAAATAGGCATCCAGAGTTTGGTATAGCAGGATTGATGAATACCTGATCAGTGTTGGATTCAACATAAGTCCAAGTGAACCAACTCTGTATACAAAGGTAAACTAGAGAGGTAAAATTTTGATTGTTTGTCTGTATGTTGATGACTTGATTTTTACTGGAGATCTATTTGTAGATGATTTTAAAAATGCCATGAAAACAGAGTTTGAGATCACTGATTTAGGATTGATGAAGTATTTTCTTGGAATTGAAGTGGATCAATCTAATGATGGAATTTTCATTTGTCAAACTAACTATGCAAATGAAGTATTGAAAAGGTTTAGAATGTTGAATTTTAAACCAACTGCAACACCTATATCAACTGGTATTAAACTTAGCAAGTATGATGAGGGATCATATGTTGATCCAACTCTGTATAAAAGGTTGGTTGGAAGCCTTATGTACTTGACAACAACCATACATGATATCATGTTTTCTGTAAGTTTGATTTCGAGATTCATGGAGACTCCGAAGAGTACTCATTGGAAAGTAGGAAAGAGGATCCTCAGATATGTTGCTGGAACAACTGACTTTGGTATCTGATACACATCAAGTTTAAACTTTGAGCTGATCGGATATACTGATAGTGATTTTGCAGGTTCCATTGATGATAGGAAAAACACATCTGGGTATGTGTTCAGTCTTGGATCTGGAGTAGTGGCATGGGCATCAAAGAAACAACCCATTGTGACTCTATCTTCTACTGAGGCAGAGTATGTTGCAACAACTGCAGCTGTATGTCAAGCTGTGTGGATGAGAAGGGTCTTGAATGAATTGTTGCATGACCAGAATGATGCAACCCAAATTGTCTATGACAATAAATCTGCCATTGCACTATCAAAGAATCATGTCTTTCACAAACAAAGTAAGCACATTGATACAAGGTATCATTTCATTCGAGAGTTGGTAACTGGTAAAGAGATTTTTGTTGAGTTCTGCATATCTGAAGAACAATTTGCAGACATATTTACGAAGCCTTTGGGAAAAAATTGTTCAAAATTCATAGAAACAATATTGGGGTCTATAAGCTGTAATGCATTGTTTACAACAATTTTGTTTTTGTTTTTGAAATGATTAAGAGGGAGTATGTCAGAGATTAATCATTTCACTGCCTGGATAGCGGCGGATCGGTGGCCATCTTGACCCTTCAAAACTCGAGGATTTAATTACTCTAAACAGTGTCCGCCTTAACCTTTCATGGCAACTAGACACCATCATCGCCTTGATTAATCTTTTTATAAGATTGAAAATACATTTTTGTTTGTATATATACCTGAAACGGATTATAAGAATTATGAGCTTGAAAGCATATTGAATAATTTTTTTTTTATTCGGAGGTGTTCTCTCCGTTAATACTTCGTTTTTTATTTGAGTTTGTAAACTCATTTGGTTTCTTGATCGCATTCGCCATATTGTTTTTAATTTAATTAAACACAGTAATTATTTTATTTTACCGATTGTGAATCCAGTCCTATATTTGCACAGAGTTTATATAGTGCATGGATTTTATTTACTACGCGGAGTTTGCACGGAGTTTATTTACTATGCAGAGTTAGAATGCATGGAATTTACTTAGTGCGCGAAGTTTATTTACTGTGCTGAGTTTATTTACTGCGCGAAGTTTATTTACTGTGCTGAGTTTATTTACTGTACGAATTTTATTTACTGTGCGGAGTTTATTTTGTTGGTTTGCGTCGAGTGATTGCATGAGACGAAACTTGAACTCCGACCTTACCTATGTTTGTTTGTTTTTTCACACTCACGGGAGGGCCCAGGATCTTGAGAGGAGTCGCCCAGCAGTACATAGAGCGTAGTCTTGTTGTTGGAGAAGAAGTTGTAGCCGCAACTTACAAGAATGGAAAAGGAGTGTTGATGAGACTGCGCAGATATTTGGAGAGCTGAGGAAGCCACAAATTCCAGGTTAGCAGTGAAGGTCATGAGCGTTGAAGAGAGGGGGCCATGAGTGTTGAGAGAGCTTCTGCAACAGAAAATTCTTGAAGAGGAGAGCCTGCACTAAGCTTCTCGTCCCACCGAATTCCATGCCATTGAAGAGATACCAGTGAAGGAGCATCAACTCAGATCCGTGGATCGACCGACGAGTAGCCACTGCAAAAAAATGATTAGATTCCAGAGCGGCTCAGGAAATCGTGATCTACAACTTATTCCAAAGGGTTTGAGCTGCTTTCCGAGGGTTTGGCACACAATTGTACCCCGTTTCTGTGAGAAGGTGCATGTTCACATCTTCATTAACTGCATGTACTTGGCAACATGATGGATTTAGCGAGGATGGTGATTTTGTTGTGGACGAAAAATGTTGGAGCGATCAACACCTTTACAGGGAAAAGAAGTTATGGCTTGCCCTGTCAAAGACCATGTTCGAGAAAGATGTCTGGAGAAAGAAATAGGAGGTGTGAATTTGGTGACCATTTGCCCTACCCTTTTAACGAGGCCCACATTTTCTGCCTCTTGCGCTTCATCCACCGTTGCTTATCTCAAAGGTGCCAGAGAGATGTACGAGAAGAATATGTTGGCTACTGTGGATGTATGGAGAACTAGAGAAGATAGTGATTTTGGGAATGTGTATAGTCTGTGTGGCCACTAATTGTTCGTGGCAGTGCTTGTTTGTCCACCATATGAATGTTGTCCTGGTGCATTCTACGTGTAGCTAGAGTCCGTCTTATGATAGAACTAGAATAGAGTCATGGACAAAGTGAAAAAAGGAGCTTCTTGTAAGCTATTGTAGCTGTTGTTGAAGGCGCATTGACTATGAAAGAGCAGCATAAAGGGAGACACCATTATCGCCAAAGGGAAGAGGCGATGACGGTATGGAGCAACGGTGCTTGTTGTGTGTGGAAGAACCGGTGGCACCATCGAGGGAGCGAATATGGAGGCTCTCCTGGAAGGT
Source organism: Picea sitchensis (assembly GCA_010110895.2). Classification (NCBI taxonomy): domain Eukaryota; kingdom Viridiplantae; phylum Streptophyta; class Pinopsida; order Pinales; family Pinaceae; genus Picea; species Picea sitchensis. The sequence continues at coordinate 168,746 of SNQJ01S0027982.1, read as the reverse complement.
AAAAATCTACATGACCACATTATCAAAATTGGATATGTGTTTGACAAAATCTCAGGACGGGATGTGGTGTCCTGGACTGCCATAATTTCACGATATGTTAAGAATGCAATTTTTGCTTGAAGAATAGAGAAACATGTAATGTTCTTCTCTTGTCTTGTGATGGAGAAAGTAAAGTGTCTTATTGGAGTGTTAGTCTGGTTATTTACACAAAAAATTTAAAGGTAGTATGAGTCGTGTGATTTCAAATTGGAGTTCGCAGACTTGCAACGCTGTTTGCATTCTTTATAGAGGCATACAAAGCCTGTGCAATCATTTTTTCGGATAGAAATGGATAATATTTGGCATCTGCGGTGTTAGGACATGTATAATGATAATAAACAATGGGCTTATTGGGCATATTTAATGGGTTCATATGTAATGGGCTTATAATTTGAGAATTTAGTAAATAATGCTTCTTTTACCTGTGATAAAATGTTATAATGATAAGTGTTGTAAGGGGTGCATGATCGGTAGTACCCGACACCCTAGAGGTTGTTTTGGGTCCAAAGTTGTAAAGCTTAGCCATAGGCATAGGCAAGCTATATTCCCCAAGAGGTTGTTGGTCCAAAGTCGTAAATCTTAGCCATAGGCAAGGCAAGCTATATTCCCCAGGTGTTTAGTAAGCCCTGTTGAGTCAAGCCTACATGGATTAGATTGATCATGTAGTGTGTATCCCTCTTAGGAATAAAGAGTGGATGTCACATCAAGATATGGAATTAACCACTAGGTAGGTGCGAGGGGGGTAGGTGTACTTGTATCTAAGTTTGATGGTGATCAAAGAAGTTAGATATTCGATTAAGGGGAGGAATGTAAGATTAAGTAATCTCAGAGTGTGGGTTGGTTGGGACTAAGTTATGACTAAAGAAGTCTAATGTATTGATGAACCATGTACGTGAAAATGATACTTAGAGAACTGGCGAGTACAGTGGATGGTACCCATGTATCTCGATAGATGGATCTATTTTTATATGGACATCAATGATAAGTTCTTTGCAGGTGCAAAAGGAAGATGCAAAATTTTGATCATTAATCAATGTTATGCAGGTACAAAGAAGAAGAAAAAAATGTTTAAGGATGAAACTCATAGTGAAGAAATCCCAAGTGAGCGTGTGGAAATCAATTTCCCCATCATGCAAGGTTCGTGGTCAGCCAAAACTACCAGTAAGCAAATTTTGTGGTCAACTAGAAACCACTTGATGTGATGGTTCCCAAGCATTGTAATGGGAGCACATTGAAGGAATCCCAACCATATGAAGATAGAAACTGAATATAATGGCATGACTTAGATAAATACCTAACCAAGACATGTATTCGTTAAGGAGGAGACATTGCAAATCAAAGGAGCAACTTGCAGACATATTTACAAAGGCTATTATCACAAGACCAATTTGACCAATTTGAGTATTTGACAGAAGCATTGAGCATTATAAATATTGATGTAATTAATAGTAGAAAGTATGGGGGAGTGTTGGAAGCATTAATTTCTACCAACAACCACCAGAGACTTTGAGACTCTTCTCCACCAACATCCATGGTTGCTATAAATACAAGGCAAATGTAATCGTGTTGATCATTGAGCAATATAATTTGTGTTTGTTCATTATTGTGTGTTCATTTGGTTTTGATCTCTTCAATGATATCTATCATATAATATTAATATTAAATATCATATTCATTATTAATATGTGATAATGTTTTGTTAAATTTTATTCAATTAATTATTCATATTTATTTATTTTTCATTTTTCATTTTTATTTATGAATACACTAAGACAATTATAAAATTACAATGATTGAAAAAATTTCATTTTTATTTTATTTTGATAAGTATCACCCCTACCTTTATAAGATGATAAATACACATAAAACTATATATATTAGGCTACAAGGTGGGGGGGTGCTGGTTGGTGGACTAGAGGGGTGCGGGTTTGTGGACTAGCTGGTTGGTGGACTCACTGGTTCACATTTATAGTCATGCTTATGTATCACCAGTCCTAGTGACAACTTCCTCATTCCATGATTGTGTACAAATAGAATTTACATTAATGAATAATTCTTGAAATTAAATTTTTGTCTCCACTTGTCAAACAAATGAAATAACTAATTAATTGTTGGTACAATTATTTGGTGATACCATCTTCGATAGAAATCAATGTGAAGAGTGTATTATGGAGACTTGAATTCTTATAACCTACTAGCCATTGTAGGCCAATTTTGAGATCAATGGTTGGTGCACTAACTTATTTAGAATGAGTTAATGTATTGTTTGATTGCATGCTTGATACATTAATCATTTGTTTGTAAAATTAATGATATCTATCATATAATATTAATATTAAATATAATATTCATTATTAATATGTGATAATGTTTTGTTAAACTTTATTCAATTAATTATTCATATTTATTTTTCATTTTTCATTTTTCATTTTTATTTATGAATACACTAAGGCAATTATAAAATTACCTGGAAATTTTTTCATTTTCATTTTATTTTGATAAGTTCCACCCCTACCTTTATAAGATGATAAATACACATAAAACTATATATATTAGGATACAAGGTGATTGTGTACAGATATAATAAATTACATTATTGAATAATTCTTGAAATTAAATTTTTGTCTCCACTTGTCAAACAAATGAAATAACTAATTAATTGTTGGTATAATTATTTGGTGATACCATCCTGGATACAACTCTTAGAAATCAATGTGAAGAGTGTATTATGGAGACTTGAATTCTTATAACCTACTAGCCAAATGTGTAAATTGTAGGCCAATTTTGAGATCAATGGTTGGTGCACCAACTTATTTAGAATGAGTTAATGTATTATCTGTTTGTAAAATTAATCATCTGTTTGTAAAATTAATGATATCTATCATACAATATTAATATTAAATATCATATTCATTAGGGTGTGGGTTGGTTGACTCAAGTGTGAGGCTTGGTGGGACTATACTTTATATAGAAATATATAAATAATTGGGAATTATGGTAATGTTCATTGTTAAAAAGTTAATCAATTGTTGATTTAAGATTTGTTTTTAAGATACTTAACCTTATATGTGTATAGGCTTATATGATTGTTGTCTACAATTACCTTATTGTGATTATACATAAAATTTTATTAAATTATTATTAGTAATTATTATGCATAAATGTATTTACCCTAATGTGATTACATATGAAAATTTATCAAATTATTACTAGTAATTATTATGCATAAATGTATTGGTTACATTTAAAGAATGATTGATTTAATGCCAAAATATTATTACTAATAATTATTATGCATAAATGTATTTATTATGACTAAATGTATTGGTCACATTTAAAGAATGATTTAATGTCAAAATATAGGAATATTGTTGAAATTAATTCATTTATATTATTACACAAGAATGTTAAAGCATCATAGAGAGAAATTTGATTCAGGTGTTTCCTACAGAGCAAAAGCTCCTTTGGAAATTTTCCACACAGATTTATGTGGACCTATGAAAACACCTTCTTTAACTGGTTGTGTTTATTTTATGACTTTCATTGATGATTTAAGTAGGAAGACTTGGTTGTATTTGTTGAAACATAAATCTGAAGCCTTTGAAGTTTTCAAGAGGTTTAAGTCTATGGTTGAGAATGAGAGTGGTCAAACCATTAACATCCTTAGGTCTGACAGAGGAGGTGAGTATAAATTGAATGAATTCATTGAATTTTGTGATTTTCATGGAATTAAAAGGAAGTTTACTGCTCGATATACTCCATAACAGAATGGAGTGGCTGAAAGGAAGAATCAGACCATCATGGATATGGCTCGAAGCATGTTGAAAGAGAAGCATATTTCAAATGAATATTGGGGATATGCGGTTCTTTGCTCTGTTTTTATCTTGAATAGAAGTCCGACCAAGACCGTGAGGGATCATGTACCTCAGGAAGCCTGAGATGGTAAGCCTTGTAATGTTTCTCATTTCAAAATTTTTGGATGTGTTGCATTTGCGCATGTACCTACAAAAATGAGGAGGAAGTTGGATGACAAAAGCGAGAGATGTATCTTTGTTGGATACAATGAAGAGTCTAGGGCATATAAACTCCACAATCCCATCACCCAGAAATATGTAATCAACAGAGATGTTCAATTTAAAGAATATGAAGCCTAGGATGGAAGTATCGACAAATCAATTTTAGAGGGAGTTGTGTTACCCCGTGAAGATGATGATGGAGATGAGCAGGCTGTAGGAGATGGACAGATGATTCCACATGTACATATGCCTGCAGCAAGAAGTCCAACAAGGCAAGCACCATATTTCAGCCCATCTCAATATAGAACGCCAAGAACTCATGAGCGTGGTGAGCCATCTGGACATGGTGGACATCAAACAGATTCACAAGTAAGCAGTGAATCATATCCTACTTTAGCTTCATTGAAAAACATATTTAAAGGACATAAAACTAGAAGTTTAAGAGAATTATATGATCAAAATGAAGAGGTAGATCATATTTCAAATTTTGCATTTATAGCTTATGATCCTGTAAGTTATGATGAAGCTACTAAAGAGGATGTCTGGATAAAAGCAATGGATGAGGAGATTGATTCCATTGAAAGGAATAACACTTGGGATCTTGTCAATTTACTTGAAGGCAAGAAAAGTATTGGTGTTAAATGGGTTTATAAGACTAAGTTGAATGCAGATGGTGAAGTTCAAAAGTACAAGGTAAGAATTGTAGCTCAGGGGTTTAGTCAACAACCTGGTATTGATTACAATGAAACCTTTGCTCCTGTAGCAAGGATTGGCACAGTAATGATGGTCTTAGCTATTGCAACTCAGAATAGATGGATCATGCATCAGATGGATGTCAAGTCTTCATTTTTAAATGGATATTTGGAAGAAGAAGTTTATGTAAGATAACCTCCAGGTTATGAGATTGATAAACATAGAGATAAGGTTTACAAGTTAAGGAAAGATTTATATGGATTGAAGCAGGCATCCAGAGTTTGGTATAGCAGGATTGATGAATACCTAATCAGTGTTGGATTCAACAAAAGTCCAAGTGAACCAACTCTGTATACAAAGGTAGACCAAAAAGGTAAAATTTTGATTGTGTGTTTGTATGTTGATGACCTGATTTTTACTGGAGATCTATCTGTAGATGAGTTTAAAAATGCCACGAAAACAGAGTTTGAGATGACTGATTTAGGTTTGATGAAATTTTTTCTTGGAATTGAAGTGGATCAATCTGATGATGGCATTTTCATTTGTCAAACTAAATATGTAAATGAAGTGCTGAAAAGGTTTAGAATGTTGAATTGCAAGCCAGCTACAACACCAATGGAAACTAGTATTAAACTAAGAAAGTATGATGAAGGATCATATGTTGATCCAATCCTGTATAAGAGGCTGGTTGGAAGCCTTATGTACTTAACAACAACCAGATCTGACATTATGTTTGCTGTGAGTTTGATTTCCAGATTCATGGAGACTCCAAAGAGTACTCATTGGCAAGCAGGAAAGCGGATCTTGAGATATGTTGTTGGAACAACTAATTTTGGTATCTGATACACATCAAGCTTAAAATTTGATCTAATCGAATATACTGATAGTGATTTTGCAGGTTCCATTGATGATAGGAAAAGCACATCTGGGTATATTTTCAGTCTTAGATCTGGAGCGGTGGCATGGGCATCAAAGAAACAACCCATTGTGACTATATCTTCCACTGAGGCAGAGTATGTTGCAACAACTGCAGCTGCATGTCAAGCTGTATGGATGATAAGGGTCTTGAATGAATTGTCACATAACCAGAATGATGCAACCCAGATTGTCTGTGACAATAAGTCTGCCATTGCATTGTCAAGGAATGACATTTTTCACAAACAAAGTAATCACATTGATACAAGGTATCATTTCATTCGAGAGCTGGTAACTTGTAAGGAGATTTTTGTTCAGTTCTGCGGATATGAAGAACAATTTGCAGACATATTTACGAAGCCTTTGGGAAATGAACTGTTTAAAATTCATAGAAAAAACATTGGGGTCTGCAAGCTGTAATGCATTCTTTACAACAATTTTGTTTTACATAGTTTTAGTTTGTTTTTTTTTCTGAAATGATTAAGAGGGAGTATGTTAGGAAGTAATATTTTCACCGCCTCTTTGCAAACAGTGAATCGGTGGTCGTCTTGACCCTTCAAGACTTGAGGATTAAACCACCAATTACAATTTTGTTTTACATAAATTAAACGGTGGTCGCCTTAACCTTTGCAGGCCACAAGACACCATCATCGCCATTGATTAAGTCTTTTAGAAGATCTAAGGGGCAATTTTTGAATTTATGTTTCTGTATAAGTACCATAAACGAATTGTAATTGACGTGATCTTGAAGACATTTTTGAATTGAAATTGTTACGGTGTATTCACAGTTATTCTCTCTGCGTTTAATTTTGAGTTAGTAAACTCTGTTCATAATTATTATTTTCTTCTTCTTTCGGAATATCTACAGGCTTGTGCAATTGAGTTGTTCCCTTCCAAACCCTGAAACAATATTGCCTGGGCCCCACAACTTGATTGGATTTCGTGATTCGACGATTGTCGTTGTGTGTTGTTTATGTATCGAGCATTCCCAAACGTCGAAACCCGAAGGGTCCCACAACCTTATTGTGATTTCGTGATTCGACAATTATGGGTGTATTTTGTTTTTGCATCGGGTGTTAGCAAACCCCGAACCCCGAAATTGTGGGCCCAAAGCATATTCACATTTTGCAATTCGACATTTCTTATTTCGTTTTGTTTGTGCGTCGGGTGTTCGTAAACCTCGAAATCACGAACCCTGAAACCCAATCCGCCTCCACGTTTTTTCACAAGCGAATTCTATAAAGGATGTCAAGTAAATTCTTGTAAGAGCACAAGATTTATGCTTTTTTGTTTTTGTTTGTATCAACTGGACTGGGGAAATCAGAAACTGGGCAGAAGCAGAATCTCATCTGTAAGACACAGGGTTGAAACCTTAAGGTTTCCACTATAAACCCCAGTTTTTTTTAACTCAAAGCCTGCAATCACACACTAAGGTTAAACTGGATTGAAACCAAGGTGGGTGGCATTAAAACCATTAATCCTAACCTACCACTTGGTAAACTCTTGGCGGGCACAGATTTATGCTATTAACCCTCAATAGCAACATGGAAATATTCAGATTGTAGATATGCATAAATATCTGTTTACGAGAGTCACATTGGATGCCTAAACTTTATGGTCACTGTCACTACTTGAATGTTGATACGTGAATAAGACTGGATCAAAGCTTTCACCTAATGCACAAGGTCATGGAGAGCACCAACGAAATATTGTTGAAAGGGTTATTGTTGTTGAAAATAATAACAATGTTTTCATGAGTTCTTAAGACGAAACGACGGTCATGGTGTAGGGTGTTGTATTTTGGCAAAGGGCACGATAGTAATGCCCTGAGTGGGCCTAATGGTTAAGAACATGTGTTTCCTCTTAAGAGGTCACAGGTTCAAATCTAGAAGGGAGTAGGGTATATATACCTTCGTAGATAAAAACCTCTATTTTTTGAGTGCAGATAGAGTGATGAGGAAGGCTAGTACGAGTGCAACGACAATTCCATCATAATGAACTTGGAGTTTGCTAACAAGTTTTATAAATAGCTTGAGTGGCTCCAAAATGCATCCCATTGATGAAGAGAGTTAAAGTTATGTACATTGGCATTCCAAAATCATCTAAGCCATGGATAGGTTTGGCCATAAGGTTACATGGAGAATTAAAAACATATCAAGATGAAGAAAATTCATAGTATTCTAAATTTATATCCTTCGCATTCCATTACACAACGCCTTAAAATTCATACGCGTGCTCCCAAAATGGATGACAACTATGAATCGACGGGCCACAAGGTAAAGGTCTCCTTTCATGTTGTATTTATCGTCTTCTTGATCTGTGCTAGAGCTAAATCTAGGAGGAAATGAATTTGAAGGTCAAATCCTGTCATTAGTTGGAAAATTACAGAATCTGCCTGTCGATTTCAATCTGGGAAACAACAGCTTGAATGGAGAAATTCCAACAGCTCCGAAAACGATGAGAACCATTGATGACATTAGAAACAAAGGACGCCTGAAGGGTCGATTTTAAATATTCGACATGTCAAAACGTTGTCCTACATGTTGGACGCTCCATCACTGTTGGGTAAAAAAGACATTCATTATCTTATGCAAATACAATCATTCAAATATGGTAAGAATGAGACAGCCTCGGAGGCTTCCCCTTACTGTTGCAATAATACATTAATAAAAGAACAAGAATGATTGCAAAGGAACTTAGTCCCTGCATATTATTAAGGTACAACTGCAATGCATATTAAGGGACAATTGCAATACTGCAGGCATGGAATATGTTTTTGGAATGTTGCAGACCTATGATAATTGCGTGATGCACAGGAACTATTCATTGTGTCTGTAATGTTTCTCATAGGTAATATAAGCTAGTGAAAAGCTGCTTGTAAAATAATTTACTATTAGTAAATTGGTTGTCTAATAACAATAGCTAAAATCCTGCTTTGATGGGAGGAATAGAAATTAATTTCATGGTTGTAGACCTGTAATAACTGCAATATACACTAAAACTATTAATAAATTACAGACTTGTTGCTTGCTACATGAATAGAAAATCACAATTTTGAGAAGTATAATTTTTCAAATTATAATATTTTAAATGTAATTTTACAAATTATAATATCTTAAATGGATTTTTAAACCCTATTTTCAAGGTAACAACTCCTTACTACAATTTCAAGAATAAAAAATTGTAACTCTACCAAAACTTCACAAATCCTACAAGAAAATTGAACTTAAAGTATGGGATGTTTGCTAAACTAATAGCCTATACCTTAATTATTGGTGAATGTAAAGTTTTATAGTGCTTGTGTTCGTTAATATTATTGAAAGATATATTAAAATATATTTCCCTTAGATAATAATAAACTTTTGTTTCCTATTAAAATATATTGTAGCTAATAATGAACCTTTGTTTTTTACTAAAACATAACCTGGAGGATTTTCAGGTGACTTTGATGTCTTTAAATCTGTGGATATTGGCTTTTGGATGTAGGAGTGACATCATTAAAAGCGTCGTTGTGTGTCAATTTAGTATTAGACGTTTCAAAGGCGAATGTAGAAATAATGAAAAGAAATACTATTTCAAAGGTGAATATGAAAAAAGATGGACGAATATGACAAGGAAGATGCCTCTTCAGACCTGGGCCTCACCCTGAAGCTTCCTCACGTTATTGATGTGCAACTTGGGAAGGAAATTCTTACGTTATGCTTGCTAATTTTGGAGGATATATGTTGAAAAGACCAAAGATATGATATTTAGATCTAGCAACACGAGAGGGGCCTACAATGTTCATGTTTGAGGTATGAGAAAATTGGAAAGAAATCATAAAAGAACAATAAACATACATGAGATTGAAGTTTCTATAAAAAAAAAAATTAATTTCTCCCCCTCAACTTCTAAATATTTCAAATTTGGACATTGATACCAGTGGAGCTTTCCTTTGATGTTCTCTGTTCATAGGTAGGAACAAAATTACTTCAAAAAATGAGTTGTAAAATGTAGTCAATGATCAAAAAATTAATTTTATAGTGTAGAGTTGGAAGCCTAAATAACTTTTATCAATGCCAAAGGTAAACTAACAGAGCTCGATGAACTGGGCATGGGGTGGGTTGGGATCAGGTTGATTTAGTAGTTAATATTATGGAGGGAATCAACTCAAATCAAAATGAAATGATTCGTAAAGATATACAATAATATGGGATTCTTATAGCTTATGAGCGCAAGGAATTCACAAGTAGCAACATTTCATAAATTTTATTTCTAATTAAAGAAACAAAATTGTAGAAAAACTAGAATGTAAATGAATAGGTTTGATTGTTTTTCTGTGCATTTTTAAGGTTTCATGGGCATGCATGAGGAATAAAGCAATAAAAAAAGAGCAATTTCAAAACAAACCAAAGAAGTGGATTCAATGAACCCCGGCTCTTGATTTCATCATTAATCTCCTCCTATAGACTCATAAATGTTGCAGACCATAATAAATGATCAGGAACTTTCAATTCGATCAATAGGCCAGGATGCCTCGCAAGAGCAGATACCACCACACTACACACAAATATAGTTTTTGCCTTTAGTGCATACACAACTCTCAAAAAAACCCTATCTCTTGCCAAAGATTTTCCTTTCCCAAACTGAAGGCTATTGCTCATGCCCTGTAATATTACACTGCAATTCTCAATCTTACAGTTTCTTTGTGAATTTAAGCAAGTTTTCTTGTTGAGATCTGTTTTTTCCATTAATTCTTTTAAACAATCTTTGGCACAAAATAACTTGTCATTAGAGCAACTGCCTCTTGAAATGTCCAACAAATGCGAAGCATAGTGAACAAGAAGCTAGAAATGCTCGCGCTTTGAGATTTCAACATTAAATGCAATACAAATGTCCAAGAGATTTACATTGTCATCCAGGTATTCTTCCTTCTATTTCTCATTCCATTATGTTGCAGGGAATCAAAGATTCGTAATAAGGGACTTGAACTCTGGTTACGGGTCGTCGAACAAGATCATAGTGGATACAAAGGGACGCGATGGAAACAATGGATAGAAGGGCACAATGGATACATGAATGCGATGGGCGTAGGGACGTGATGATGCACAATGGATACAGGTATGCGATGGGCGCAGTGGAATTTCAATGAAGGCGTATCCATAGCCAAAATATCCTTTGTAAAAAGAACGTACATGAATGCCTCATATTGATCCAACAGATACAGAGCCAACAACAGAGGCGATTTACCATCGATCGCTTCTATGTGATCTATGAACTCTGCAATTGTGCGAACTCTACAACTGTGAGCCTAAGAGCACCTCATTTATGAACTCCACAACTGTGCAACCAAGAGAACCTCATTTGCTGAGAAGTAGAAATGAGAGTAATGGAGGAAATAGAAACAAAGTCCACGAGTATGTATAGAAAAGACAAGTCATGGCAAGAGAAACATAGCGATGTAGGGTTGTGGCAAGAGCGCCTTAGGACAGGCAGAAACCTAAGGAAGCCACTGCCACGTTGAACTATAATCTTTCTATTATGAATTATGAACTATAGCTATGCTGTCTGCTATCCTAGACATTTAATGTTTGCCACTAATGCTAACTTCAAGTTAGCATTAATCCATCTTGACAAAAATGTATATACACTTTCCTAACTTTCCAAACTTTAAAAATGGACGACCTCGATATGAGGCCAAATAAGGGCTCAAATTTTTTTATTGGTCCAAAAAGTTGTTGTACCTATTTGATAAGTTGGGAAAAAGTGATAAATAAAACAGGTACTTAAAAATTTGGCTTAAGTTTATTGGTTTCTGTGCCGGACTAATGGAAAATGAAAAACCGTTTACTAAGAGTCCACTGCCTAAAGGCAGGGACTAATAAAAGTCTTGGACTCCCCTTCATAGAAGACAGAGGGATTCAATGTGGACTTAATGGCAACCTGAAGGAGAAGGAAACATGGATATGATATTGAAAAAACATTTCTGCATGGATGGTTCCGAGCCTCAATGTGATTTCCCTCAAACTCTGATCTGAATGAAAACTTGAACGACCCAATTTTTATCCTGAGCAGACATGAAACGCCTCAAACCTGGGCGATCTCGAATGAAAACTTTCAGGAAGTTCCAGGCACATAAAAAGGAGAGTTCCCAGCCATATTAATATCTCGCTCTACGTCCTTGAATGTGGCAACCACTTGTCAGATCACAGACGTATGTTTTCTCATGTTGCTCACACATTCACATGCCATCTTGGTTTCTCTGATTAGGGGTTCGAGATTCACAGGCAGTTGTAGCTTTGGATTGAAAATCTCACGGGCTCTGGAATTGGTTATGAGAGGCACAACCCACTCCGTTATAGAACGGGGCTCGCTAAAATCTCTGCCAAGGCACGGCCTCCCGCTCTGGATTTCTAACAAAACAACCCCAAAGCTATAGATATCGCTAGCCTTGGACAACTTCATATTTTTGAAATATTCAGGATCTAGGTACCCAACGACGCCAAACATTTCATTCGGCAGAGCAAGAAACGATAGGCTGAAATATGAAACCCAGCCAGACTAGAAGCCCTCTTTAGAAACTCTTCTGCTTGCCTTTTGGGTTCAGGGTTTTCTCTAATAGCTCGACGGATCATGCATACAAATTACAGCTGGATGGAGCAGCCATAGCGCATGCCAAGGGATCCTGCATCCAAACTACAGCTGGACAATGCAACTATATCAGGCAGACAAATATAATAATATTTATAATTAATGAAACTTAGGATAAATTTAGCTAGCAGAAAATGCTAAGATAAACATTCAAACTAATGCTAGCATTAATCCACCTTCAAGCAATGCATAAGAAAATATATCTGTGTTAATCCAATATCTCCATAAATTAAAGAGCATTGAGAATAGCGAAGCTGGTAATAAGACTTCAAATCTATTCTCTAATGAGATGGAGACATATAAGTTTTTTTTATTATATAAAAAATAATGTTTTTAGTTCTATAGTTCGAACAATAAAGATGATGCGAAAAATTATAGTCAAATGACATATTAATATGAAGTCAACGAATTATCGATTGCTATAGTCCCTCTACGCTTTAGGGAAGGACTAATAACAATGGTTATTTACATACTCTCCATTTCTATGGAAAGTGGAAAGTAAAATAAATATTAATACAAGCGATCCATAAACTAGTAACTTATGGCCTACTCACTTTAACAACAATTTTGGAGTAGAGTTAATTTCTAATCTGGTTTTTCACTTGCTTACTCCTTGACCAAGAACCAAGAGCAAAAGACAATAAGATTTGATTTGTCGATTAGTGCTACCGCTTGTGATCCTTCGGCCTTATGAGCTATGTGTTAGTTATTTTATATCTGTCCTCCATTCCAACTCAAAGATGAGTGTATACAAGGTTTCTATTTTCAAAGTATCATGCTCACAACAACCAACCAACTATGCCAAGGGTAAAATCATGAAGCTGGGTAACACTTTCGTGACAATCAGGAGTCCAAAATTTCTAGTGGCAATTTTTCGGCCGAAAATTTGCATGTGAAATTTAACGGCACCCTCGAAATTCATGTACAATGTTTTTTGGATGAATTATTTTCCCGTGGTATGCATATTTCGGCCGAAAGACTTTTCGGTTGAAACATTTATTTTTAACGGATTCCGTTAAAAACTAGGGTTTGACAGAAAGAATATTTCGGCCGAAAACCTAAAAATAACACTGTTTGTATGAAACTGCAAATTCTCTCTATCTTACTTCATCTTTGGAGGTAGCAGACTCCTACAAATATTCAGAATTTAGTTTCAAAATTGATACCAACATTTTTAAAATTGAATCTACTTTCATTGGGTATAACTTGTTTTCATTTTCATTGTTTTTATCTAATTTTATTTAATTTTATAAAAAAGTCACTGCATAATATTTTCAGGTGAGATTATGATTCAGTGAAATGAAAAATCCATATATCTAGAAATACATCGTGGAAAATTATGAAAAATTTATATTTATAATCCTTAAACTGTTCTCTTCAAAAGAGTATTTTTATATTTTACTTTTAAGTAAAAATTAAGATAGATACAAGGTGTAGAAAAACATGTCTTTAAAATCTGCAATGTTTTCAGCTTGGTCAACTTCATAAAATTCTAGAAATTATAATATTCATCCGTTAGATTCAAAATTATAGTCATAATAAAACAAAGTCTCTGTAGATTGTTGCAGTATATTTCATTTCTTAAGAACATAAGTTTAATAATAGATACGTTGTTGTGGAAAACAATAACTCATTACCATTCCTTTCATGTTTAAGGAATATATTGTTAAACAATTGTCAAATTGACATATCAAATCTTGATAAAAAAAATTTGAAAAATAGTCATTGGAAAGATAACAAAATTTTTCACAAGTTTTGTTTTTACTGTAAACTGAAATTCTAAATAAAAAAAATACTTTGTATGCCGGAAGTTGAACTTGTGAAAATACAGTGTATTTTGTCATAAAACAAGCAAAAGTGTTACTCATCTTCATGATTTTACCCCCAATGATATACCAAGGTTTCTATTCTCAAAGTATTCTGAGTGTAAACTAAGCTATTCGAGAGCTATTTGGTTTAGAGATTATTAATGGAAATACAAGAACAAAAAAATTATAAATAATGTCCATGGTTGTGGGATTTAATGCTAATGCCCATGCTCACACAAAGGGAAGCTAGTCAAACCCTCTATTGACAATTTCTTGCTTGATTGTTCAGTCTCAACACT
>SNQJ01S0027982.1:142586-154296 GCA_010110895.2 Picea sitchensis | reverse complement strand
TGGCTCCTATATGTATATTGTATTGTAAACAATGTAACACAATGTGTATCAATATAATATATGCTGGTTTTCCCGGTTTGGGTTTCCAGGTGAAAGATCTCTGTGTAATGTTTGTATTTGCCATTGTATCTTTTCTGTTCTTTTCTGAATATCAGTTTGCAGTAGATATTGTACAAGGTTAGAATTTACAGGAAGTTGGATGACAGAAGCGAGAGATGTATCTTTGTTGGATACCGTGAAGAGTCTACGGCATATAAACTCCACAATCCCATCACCCAGAAATATGTAATCAACATAGATGTTCAATTTAAAGAAGATGAAGCCTGGGATGGAAGTATCGACAAATCAATTTCAGAGGGAGTTGTGTTACCTTGTGAAGATGATGATGGAGATGAGCAGGCTGAAGGAGATGGACAGATGATTCCACATGTACATATGCCTGCAGCAAAAAGTCCAACAAGGCAAGCACCATATTTCATCCCATCTCAATATAGAATGCCAAGAACTCATGAGCGTGGTGAGCCATCTGGCCATGGTGGACATCAAATAGATTCACAGGTAAGCAATGAATCAGATCCTACTTTAGTTTCATTGAAAAACATATTTAAAGGACAAAAAACTAGAAGTTTAAGAGAATTATATGATCGGAATGAAGAGGTAGATTAGATTTCAAATTTTGCATTTATAGCTTATGATCCTGTAAGTTATGATGAAGCTACTAAAGAGGATGTCTGGATAAAAGCAATGGATGAGGAGATTGATTCCATTGAAAGGAATAACACTTGGGATCTTGTCAATTTACCTGAAGGCAAGAAAAGTATTGGTATTAAATGGGTTTATAAGACTAAGTTGAATGCAGATGGTGAAGTTGAAAAGTACAAGGCAAGACTTGTAGCTCAGGGGTTTAGTCAACAACCCGGTATTGATTACAATGAAACCTTTGCTCCTGTAGCAAGGATTGACACAGTAACGATGGTCTTAGCTATTGTAGCTCAGAATAGATGGATCATGCATTAGATGGATGCCAAGTCTACATTTTTAAATGGATATTTGGAAGAAGAAGTTTATGTAAGATAACCTCCGGGTTATGAGATTGATAAACACAGAGATAAGGTTTACAAGTTAAGAAAAGATTTATATGGATTGAAGCGGGCATCCAAAGTTTGGTATAGCAGGATTGATGAATACCTAATCAGTGTTGGATTCAACAAAAGTCCAAGTGAACCAACTCTGTATACAAAGGTAGACCAGAAAGGTAAAATTTTGATTGTGTGTTTGTATGTTGATGACCTGATTTTTATTGGAGATCTATCTGTAGATGAGTTTAAAAATGCCATGAAAACAGAGTTTGAGATGACTGATTTAGGTTTGATGAAATTTTTTCTTAGAATTGAAGTGGATAAATCTGATGATGGAATTTTCATTTGTCAAACTAAATATGCAAATGAAGTGCTAAAAAGGTTTAGAATGTTGAATTGCAAGCCAACTGCAACACCAATGGAAACTAGTATTAAACTAAGCAAGTATGATGAAGGATCATATGTTGATCCAATCCAGTATAAGAGGTTGGTTGGAAGCCTTATGTACTTAACAACAACCAGATCTGACATTATGTTTGCTGTGAGTTTGATTTCCAGATTCATGGAGACTCTGAAGAGTACTCATTGGCAAGCAGGAAAGTGGATCTTGAGATATGTTGCTGGAACAACTAATTTTGGTATCTGATACACATCAAGCTTAAAATTTGAGCTAATCGAATATACTGATAGTGATTTTGCAGGTTCCATTGATGACAGGAAAAACACATCTAGGTATATTTTCAGTCTTAGATCTAGAGCAGTGGCACGGGCATCAACGAAACAACCCATTGTGACTCTATCTTCCACTGAGGTAGAGTATGTTGCAACAGTTGCAGCTGCATGTCAAGTTGTATGGATGATAAGGGTCTTGAATGAATTGTTGTATAACCAAAATGATGCAACCCAGATTGTCTGTGACAATAAGTCTTCCATTGCATTGTCAAGGAATCATGTTTTTCACAAACAAAGTAATCACATTGATACAAGGTATCATTTCATTCGAGAGCTGGTAACTTGTAAGGAGATTTTTGTTCAGTTCTGCGGATTTGAAGAACAATTTGCAGACATATTTATGAAGCCTTTGGGAAATAAACTGTCTAACATTCATAGAAAAAACATTGGGGTCTGCAAGCTGTAATGCATTCTTTACAACAATTTTGTTTTACATAGTTTTAGTTTTTTTTTTGTTTTGAAATGATTAAGAGGGAGTATGTTAGGAAGTAATAATTTCACCGCCTCTTTGCAAACAATGAATCGGTGGTCGTCTTGACCCTTCAAGACTTGAGGATTAAACCACCGATTACAATTTTGTTTTACATAAATTAAACGGTGGTCGCCTTAACCTTTGCAGGCCATAAGACACCATCATCGCCATTGATTAAGTCTTTTAGAAGATCAAAGGGGCAATTTTTGAATTTATATTTCTGTATAAGTACCATAAACGAATTGTAATTGACATGATCTTGAAGACATTTTTGAATTGAAATTGTTACGGTGTATTTGCAGTTATTCTCTCTACGTTTAATTTTGAGTTAGTAAACTCTGTTCATAATTATTATTTTTTTCTTCTTTTGGAATATCTACAGGCTTGTGCAATTGAGTTTTTCCCTTCCAAACCCCGAAACAATATTGCCTAGGCCCCACAACTTGATTGGATTTCTTGATTCAGCGATTGTCGTTGTGTGCTGTTTACGTGTCGAGCATTCCCAAACGCTGAAACCCGAAGGGTCCCACAGCCTTATTGTGATTTCATGATTCAACAATTCTGGGTGTATTTTGTTTTTGCATCGGGTGTTAGCAAACCCCGAACCCCGAAATTGTGGGCCCAAAGCATATTCACATTTTGCAATTCGACATTTCTTATTTCGTTTTGTTTGTGCGTCGGGTGTTCGTAAACCTCGAAATCTCGAACCCCGAAACCCAATCCGCCTATGTGTTTTTTCACAAGCGAATTCTATAAAGGATGTCAAGTAAATTCTTGTAAGAGCACAAGATTTATGCTTTTTTGTTTTTGTTTGTATCAACTGGACTGGGGAAATCAGAAACTGGGCAGAAGCAGAATCTCATTTGCAAGACACAGGGTCGAAACCTTCAGGTTTCCACTATAAACCCAATTTTTTTAACTCAAAGCCTGCAATCACACACTAAGGTTAAACTGGATTGAAACCAAGGTGGGTGGCATTAAAACCATTAGGCACAGATTTATGCTATTAACCCTCAATAGCAACATGGAAATATTCAGATTGTAGATATGCATAAATATATGTTTACGACAGTGACATTGGATGCCTAAACTTTATGGTCACTGTCACTACTTGACTGTTGATACGTGAATAAGGCTGGATCAAAGCTTTCACCTAATGCACAAGGTCATGGAGAGCACCAACGAAATATTGTTGAAAGGGTTATTGTTGTTGAAAATAATAACAATGTTTTCATCACTGCTTAAGACGAAACGACGGTCATGGTGTAGGGCGTTGTATTTTGGCAAAGGGCATGATAGTAATGGCCTGAGTGGGCCTAATGGTTAAGAACATGTGTTTCCTCTTAAGAGGTCACAGGTGAGTTAAGTTTCTTTGAGTGCAGATAGAGTGATGAGGAAGGCTAGTACGAGTGCAACGACAATTCCATCATAATGAACTTGGAGTTTGCTAACAAGTTTTATAAATAGCTTGAGTGGCTCCAAAATGCATCCGATTGATGCCAAGTGTCTGGCAGAAGACCATTTCAGAGAGGAGAGTTAAAGTTATGTACATTGGCATTCCAAAATCATCTAAGCCATGGATGGGTTTGGCCATAAGGTTACATGGAGAATTAAAAACATATCAAGATGAAGAAAATTCATAGTATTCTAAATTTATATCCTTCGCATTCCATTACACAACGCCTTAAAATTCATACACGTGCTCCCAAAATGGATGACAACTATGAATCGAAGGGCCACTTGGACACCTGGATTTCAACACAATGAAACCTTGCAGCTATATGACAGAGTTCCCGCCTTTGGAAATACATGTTTCAATGCGTCTTCTACTTGTCTGGATAACAAGTGATTTCATTTAGGTAAAGGTCTCCTCTCATGTTGTATTTATCGTCTTCTTGATCTGTGCTAGAGCTAAATCTAGGAGGAAATGAATTTGAAGGTCAAATCCTGTCATTACTTGGAAAATTACAGAATCTGCCCGTCGATTTCAATCTGGGAAACAACAGCTTGAATGGAGAAATTCCAACAGCTCCGAAAACGATGAGAACCATTGATGACATTAGAAACAAAGGACGCATGAAGGGTCGATTTTAAATAATCGACATGTCAAAACGTTGTCCTACATGTTGGACGCTCCATCACTGTTGGGTTAAAAAGACATTCATTATCTTATGCAAATACAATCATTCAAATATGGTAAGAATGAGACAGCCTCGGAGGCTTCCCCTTACTGTTGCAATAATACATTAATAAAAGAACATGGATGGTTGCAAAGCAACTTAGTCCCTGCATATTATTAAGGTACAACTGCAATGCATATTAAGGGACAATTGCAATACTGCAGGCATGGAATATGTTTTCGGAGTGTTGCAGACCTATGATAACTGCGTGATGTACAGGAACTATTCATTGTATCTGTAATGTTTCTCATAGGTAATATAAGCTAGTGAAAAGCTGCTCGTAAAATAATTTACTATTAGTAAACTGGTTGTCGAATGAAGCTCGTAGAATGCTCCTGGTAAACCCTAATGTGTCTCTCTAATGAATGGAGATATTAAATCGATACCAAATTCGGTAAAAAGTACATAAGAAAGTAGTAGCTCCAGTAAATAGAGGAACATATGTTCACAATAGCTAAAATCCTGCTTTGATGGGAGGAACAGAAATTAATTTCATGGTTGTAGACCTGTAATAACTGCAATATACACTAGAACTATTAATAAATTATAGACTTGTTGCTTGCTACATGAATAGAAAATCACAATTTTGAAAAAATTAATTTTCCCAAATTATAATATTTTAAATGTAATTTTACAAATTATAATATCTTAAATGAATTTTTAAACCTTATTTTCAAGGTAACAACTCCTCACTACAATTTCAAGAATAAAAAATTGTAACTCTATCAAAACTTCACAAATCCTACAAGAAAACTGAACTAAAAGTATGGGATGTTTGCTAAACTAATAGCCTATTCCTTAATTATTGGTGAATGTATTGAAAGATATATTAAAATATATTTCCTGTAGATAATAATAAACTTTTGTTTCCTATTAAAATATATATACAGCCTGAGTGGGCCTAATGGTTAAGAACATGTGTTTCCTCTTAAGAGGTCATAGGTTCAAATCCAGAGGGGGGTAGGGTATGTATACCTTCGTAGACTTTACCAGTCAAATCGCTGGGCGGAGGGGGGTCCCTTGTCCCACAAACAAATGAATCTTTGTTTTTTACTAAAACATATGTATACCTTCGTAGACTTTACCAGTGAAATCGCTGGGCGGAGGGGGGTCCCTTGTCCCACAAACAAATGAATCTTTGTTTTTTACTAAAACATAACGTGGAGGATTTTCAGGTGACTTTGATGTCTTTAAATCTGTGGATATTGGCTTTTGGATGTAAGCATGTCATCATTAAAAACGTTGTTGTGTGTCAATTTAGTATTAGACATTTCAAAGGCGAATATGAAAAAAGATGGATGAATATGACAAGGAACTCACCAGAAATAATGAAACGAAATATTGTTTCAAAGGCGAATATGAAAAAAGATGGACGAATATGACAAGGAAGATGCCTCTCCCGACCTGGGCCTCACCCTGAAGCTTCCTCACGTTATTGATGTGCAACTTGGGAAGGAAATTCTTACGTTATGCTCGCTAATTTTGGAGGATATATGTTGAAAAGACCGAAGATATGATATTTAGATCTACCAACACGAGAGGGGCCTACAATGTTCATGTTTGAGGTATGAGAAAAATGGAAAGAAATCATAAAAGAACAATAAACATACCTGAGATTGAAGTTTCCACAAAAATTTTAATTTCTCCCCCTCAACTTCTAAATATTTCAAATTTGGACATTGATACGAGTGGAGCTCTCCTCTGATGTTTGTAATTGCAAAGGTCTCACCAGATTACTCAATTCCAAGTAAAGAAGATCCAACCTTTCTCTGTTCATAGGTAGGAACAAAATTACTTCAAAAAATGAGTTGTAAAATGTAGTCAATGATCAAACAATTAATTTTATAGTGTAGCATTGGAAGCCTAAATAACTTTTATCAATGCCAAAGGTAAACTAACAGAGCTCGATGTACTGGGCATGGGGTGGGGCATGGGGTGGGGTTGGGGTCAGGTTGATTTAGTAGTTAATATTATGGAGGGAATCAACTCAAATCAAAATGAAATGATTTGTAAAGACATACAAGAATATGGGATTCTTATAGCTTATGAGCGCAAGGAATTCACAAGTAGCAACATTTCATAAATTTTATTTCTAATTAAAGAAACAAAATTGTAGAAAAACTAGAATGTAAATGAATAGGTTTGATTGTTTTTTTGTGCATTTTTAAGGTTTCCTGGGCATGCATGAGAAATAAAGCAATAAAAAAAGAGCAACTTCAAAACAAACCAAATAAGTGGATTCAATGAACCCTGGCTCTTGATTTCATCATTAATCTCCTCCTACAGACTCATAAATGCTGCAGACCATAGTAAATGATCAGGAACTTTCAATTCGATCAATAGGCCAGGATGCCTCGCAAGAGCAGATACCACCACACTACACACAAATATAGTTTTTGCCTTTAGTGCATACACAACTCTCAAAAAAACCCTATCTCTTGCCAAAGATTTTCCTTTCCCAAACTGAAGGCTATTGCTCATGCCCTGTAATATTACACTGCAATTCTCAATCTTATCGTTTCTTTGTGAATTTTAGCAAGTTTTCTTGTTGAGATCTGTTTTTTCCATTAATTCTTTTAAACAATCTTTGGCACAAAATAACTTGTCATTAGAGCAACTGCCTCTTGAAAAGTCCAGCAAATGCAAAGCATAGTGAACAAGAAGCTAGAAATGCTCGCGCTTTGAGATTTCAACATTCAATGCAATACAAATGTCCAGGAGATTTACATTGTCATCTAGGTATTCTTCCTTTTATTTCTCATTCCATTATGTTGCAGGGAATCAAAGATTTGTAATAAGGGACTTGAACTCTGGTTACAAGTTGTCGAACAAGATCACAGTGGATACAAAGGGACGCGATGGAAACAATGGATAGAAGGGCACAATGGATACATGAATGCGATGGGCGCAAGGACGCGATGATGCACAATAGATACAGGTATGTGATGGGCACAGTGGAATTTCAACGTAGGCGTATCCACAGCCAAAATATCCTTTGTAAAAAGAATGCACATGAATGCCTCATATTGATCCAGCAGATACAGATCCAACAACAGAGGTGATTTACCATCGATCACTTCTATGTGATCTATGAACTCTGCAATTGTGCGAACTCTGCAACTGTGCGCCTAAGAGCACCTCATTTATGAACTCCGCAACTGTGCAACCAAGAGAACCTCATTTGCTGAGAAGTAGAAAGGAGAGTAATGGAAGAAATAGAAACAAAGGCCACGAGCACGTATAGAAAAGGCAAGTCATGGCAAGAGAAACATAGCGGTGTAGAGTTGTGGCAAGAGCGCCTTAGGACAAGCAAAAACCTAAGGAAGCCACTGCCACGTTGAACTATAATCTTTCTATTATGAATTATGAACTATAGCTATGCTCTCTTCTATCCCCAAACATTTAATGTTTTCCACTAATGCTAACTTCAAGTTAGCATTAATCCATCTTGACAAAAATCTATATACACTTTCCTAACTTTCCAAACTTTAAAAATGGACGACCTCGATATGAGGTCAAATAAGACCTCAAATTTTTTTATTGGTCCAAAAAATTGTTGTACCTATTTGATAAGTTGAGAAAAAGTGATAAATGAAACAAGAACTTAAAAATTTGGCTTAAGTTTATTGGTTTCTGTGCAAGACTAATGGAAAATGAAAAACTGTTTACTAAGAGTCCACTGCCTAAAAGCAGGGACTAATAAAAGTCTTGGTCTCCCCTTCATAGAAGACAAAGGGATTCAATGTGGACTTAATGGCAACCTGAAGGAGAAGGAAACATGGATATGATATTGAAAAAACATTTCTGCATGGATGGTTCCGAGCCTCAATGTGATTTCCCTCAAACTCTGATCTGAAATAAAACTTGAACGACCCAATTTTTATCCTGAGCAGACATGAAACGCCTCAAACCTGGGAGATCTCAAATGAAAACTTTCAGAAAGTTCCAGGCACATAAAAAGGAGAGTTCCCATCCATATTAATGTCTCGCTCTACGTCCTTGAATGTGGCAACCACTTGTCAGATCACAGGCGTATGTTTTCTCATGTTGCTCACACATTCACATGCCAACTTGGTTTCTCTGATTAGGGGTTCGAGATTCACAGGCAGTTGTAGCTTTGGATTGAAAATCTCACGGGCTCTGGAATTTGTTATGAGAGGCACAACCCACTCTGTTATAGAACGGGGCTCGCTAAAATCTCTGCCAAGGCATGGCCTCCCGCTCTGGATTTCTAACAAAACAACCCCAAAGCTATAGATATCGCTAGCCTTGGACAACTTCATATTTTTGAAATATTCAAGATCTAGGTACTCAACGACACCAAACATTTCATTCGGTAGAGCAAGAAATGATAGGCTGAAATATGAAACCCTGCTAGACTAGAAGCCCTCTTCAGAAACTCTTCTGCTTGCCTTTTGGGTTTAGGGTTTTCTCTAATAGCTCGATGGATCATGCATGCAAATTACAGCTGGATGGAGCAGCCATAGCGCATGCCAAGGGATCCTGCATCCAAACTACAACTAGACAATGCAACTATACAGGGAGAGACCGCAACAACAAACATAATAATATTTATAATTAATGAAACTTAGGATAAATTTAGCTAGCAGAAAATGCTAAGACAAACATTCAAACTAATGCTAGCATTAATCCACCTTCGAGCAATGCATAAGAAAATATATGCGTGTTAATCCAATATCTCCATGAATTAAAGAGCATTGAGAATAGGGAAGTTGGCAATAAGACTTCAAATCTATGCTCCAATGAGATGGAGACATATAAGGTTTTTTTTTATTATATAAAAAATAATGTTTTTAGTTCTATAGTTTGAACAATAGAGATGATGTGAAAAATTATAGTCAAAGGACATATTAATATGAAGTCAATGAATTATCGATTGCTATAGTCCCTCTACGCTTTAGGGAATGACTAATAACAATGGTTATTTACATACTCTCCATTTCTATGGAAAGTGGAAGGTAAAATAAATATTAATACAAGTGATCCATAAACTAGTAACTTATGGCCTACTCACTTTAACAACAATTTTGGAGTAGAGTTAATTTCTAATCTGGTTTTTCACTTGCTTACTCCTTGACCAAGAACCAAGAGCGAAAGACAATAAGATTTGATTTGTCAATTAGTGTTACCGCTTGTGATCCTTCGGCCTTATGAGCTATGTGTTGGTTATTTTATATCTGTCCTCCATTCCAACTCAAAGATGAGTGTATACAAGGTTTCTATTTTCAAAGTATCATGCTCACAACAACCAACCAACTATGCCAACGGTAAAATCATGAAGCTGGGTAACACTTTCGTGACAATAAGGAGTCCAAAATTTCTAGCGGCAATTTTTTGGTCGAAAAAATGTTGCTAGGAATTTTTTCGGCCGAAACTTTTTTCGGTCGAAAATTTTCACGTCAAATTTAACGACACCCTCGAAATTCGTGTACAATGTTTTTTGGATGAATTATTTTCTCGTGGTAAGCATATTTCGGCTGAAATACTTTTCGGCCGAAATGTTTATTTTTAACGGATTTCGTTAAAAACTAGGTTTCAACCGAAAGAATATTTTGGCCGAAAACCTAAAAATGGGACTGTTTGTAGGAAACTACAAATTCTCTCTATCTTACTTCATCTTTGGAGGTAGCAGACTCCTACAAATATTCAGAATTTGGTTTCAAAATTGATACCAACATTTTTAAAATTGAATCTACTTTCATTGGGTATAACTTGTTTTCATTTTTATTGTTTTTATCTAATTTTATAAAAAATTCACTGCATAATATTTTCAGGTGAGATTATGATTCGGTGAAATGAAAAATCCATATATCTAAAAATACATCGTGGAAAATTATGGAAAATTTATATTTATAATCCTTAAACTGTTTTTTTCAAAAGGGTATTTTTATATTTTACTTTCAAGTAAAAATTAAGATAGATACAAGGTGTAGAAAAACATGTCTTTAAAATTTGCAATGTTTTCAGCTTGATCAACTTCATAAAATTCTAGAAATTATAATATTCATCCGTTAGATTCAAAATTGTAGTCATAATAAAATAGATTCTCTGTAGATTGTTGCAGTATATTTCATTTCTTAAAAACATAAATTTAATAATAGATACATTATTGTGGAAAACAATAAATCATTATCATTCCTTTCATGTTTAAGGAACATACTGTTAAACAATTGTCAAATTGACATATCAAATCTTGATAAAAAAAAATTGAAAAATAGTTATTGGAAAGATAACAAAATTCTTCACAAGTTTTGTTTTTACTGTAAACTGAAATTCTAAATAAAAAAAATACTTTGTATGCCGGAAGTTGAACTTGTGAAAATACAGTGTATTTTGTCATAAAACAAGCAAAAGTGTTACCCATATTCATGATTTTACCCCCAATGATATACCAAGGTTTCTATTCTCAAAGTATTCTGAGTGTAAACTAAGTTATTCGAGAGATATTTGGTTTAGAGACTATTAATGGAAATACAAGAACAAAAAAATTATAAATAATGTCCATGGTTGTGGGATTTAATGCTAATGCCCATGCTCACACAAAGGGAAGCTAGTCAAACCCTCTATTGACAATTTCTTGCTTGATTGTTCAGTCTCAACACTCAAATCTATTATACTAGTTGCATGTATGTACTCGATAATGTGAAGGAAAATGCTATCAGTGGGAAACATACAGATCTATGCTACCCACAACAATGCTTGTGACTAAAATAGATTCAAAGGAACTAATTTTGATGGATTTATGCCCAATAGAAACCTATTCCCACATAGAAATAACATTCCCATGGAAATGCAACCTATAACCTAAGCTGTAATTTTCAAATATGTAACTCAACACTTTTGCATTTATGTAGGATTGACACACTCTATTGTAGACTTAGACTCATGGAACCGATTTCTTTCTCTATGAACAATCCTAATAACATAAGATGATGAAATAAATTGTTTCATCAATGAGTAAGAGTCAACTTTAACTCAATTCATGAAATATTTACTTCCAATAGTGCTTGCCAAGGTTTGCAGGTGTTTACAAGTACATGTAATTTTAACTTTTGCACTCCAAATTAATAGAAAGTGTTTTGGCTAGTACAAATTTCATTCTAGCATTAGCATACCCACTGTTCGTGCTCGAATCGTCGCCAGGTGAGCAAGAATGGGAGCATTAGCATGCCCTGTTGGGCTCAGCAAGGCAGAACAGGTTTCCTGTGGATCAAAATGGGTTAACA
>SNQJ01S0027982.1:91933-114307 GCA_010110895.2 Picea sitchensis | reverse complement strand
ATAGGTGGAAATAAGTACAAATGTTAATGGAGTGTTAAAGCAAATTCCCTACAGTAAGAATGATTATATACGCCTTTATACGTGCACATAGCATACAGTCAAAATACCTATTGTTCTAGCAGTCATGAAGATCCAACCTTGCAATTAAAAGCATAATTAAATGTGCGGCACTAATTACTTTGACAATCTCAGACTCCCCTCTTTTTTTTATTTCTCTGATAGGTTCCCTTAGATGATGATAATGATCTAAGAAATGTTGATGTATAAACAGGAACGACAATGACTGAGTATTGGTATACTTTTGTAATAAGCTATACAAAGTAATAACATTACTAAAGTATCGATGCATGAACAGGATACACATTTAATAGGATTATATGCATACATTTGTATATTACTTGATACCTGTACAATAGTTTAATATTCTAGAGCCCTTTTCTTTTTTTGTTGAGATGTGACTCAAAAGATGTGTGCCTTTGGAAGTACATAAATTCCATGCAATGCATAAAAGTTCAAACTGTACAGACAACAAATACAATGTCAAAGCGCTATCGGATTTTTCGCGATTCGTGGAATCGCGATGCAAGCGTTCCTCCTGTTCTCTGTCCTTCGAAATGTCAAAACCTGAAATAGGGCCTAACGGCTCTTTAGCTCCTCCCTTAAGTCACTTTCCATATGACTAGTCATGTGACCTGGTGCTATTCCTCCTAATGCTTTCGAGGTTTCGCGATTCGCGATTTCACAATTTCGACTGCAACAATTCTAGGTCCTTCGAACTCCCGGACCTTGAAATGTCGAAATATCCCCCTTGAAAGATTAATGGTCTAGATTCCTCTTGAACCGACGACCACGATCCCACTGGATCGATGACCCACAACCTTTCAGGATTTTCCCCGAACCTTGACCACTCGCCACATTTCCTCTTTGATGAACGGTGTCGATCGTTTTGCAATATCGCGAACCAGGAGTTCACGATGCAGCGACTCCAAAATCACTTGTCGTTCCAAACCCTGAACTCCGAAATAGCGAAACTCAACGCCTTAGACTATTGGAAGACAATTGGCCTTAATATCCTCACTTCTCTGCAAGATCCAATGACTCTCGCAACTTCGACACTTCTTCCACAAAGTGTTTCCACCGTCCATATGACTCCTCTCCTGGGGTGCCTCTAAGCGCTTAAATCCCTTGTAACTTGGTGTGATCCTATGGCTCTCAGGATTTCAGCACTTCTCCCCGAAGTGTCTCCACCGTTCAATTCAGTTGCTCTCTTGCGCGACCTCCCATAGGTTAAACTTTGTGTGCCCAGATCCTTTCTCCAATTGATCTAATGGTAGTTGTACTCCCTCCTAAGTTTTATCTCTCTGAACCTCAAAGGTTCCTTCGACCTAAGTTTAGATATTTCCTATATACATATAAGTATGTTGGAGTAGTTTGAGAATTAAGGGAAGTGATAGAATTATGGAAAGAATTTATCCACATAAGATTTTATGTTTGAAGTAAACTAGACTGGTGTAATAATGTCATTATGGATAGAAATGAATCTTCCCTTCTCTTAAATTCTAAGCTTAAACGAAATTGAGTTATGTCATAGAATTATTTTTTTTTATGGTGAATTTGAGGTACATTACATATTTTTGTCTTTGGCCAAAGATGAGATTTTCTCAACTTCAATTGGGAATGAATGTTATCCAAGGACACCTACAATTTTGAAGAATTCAATGAGGTGTTTGTCAAGGTGGAGAATATCATCTCCCCTGTTTGATGTGCATATTCATTTGGTCTACTAGATGGAAATCCTTCGCATCAAACTCAAAGGAAGTCTTCTTGTAGTCAACAGTTGTATTGGGATGAGGAACTTGTTCTTGCAGGAATACCATTTTCATTCTTCCTTTATCTGTGTCAAATGTTGACAATAGTCTGTGTTGAGCAGTGGAGGTCTACTTCGACAAATGAGCATATGAATTTTTTTTTAGGAGTTCATTCCTCCGTTTGATCTTCTTATACTTCTCAAAGATATTTGACTCTATTTTCTCATGAGATGATTCAATTGACGAAGTAGTGTCTGTTTGTTTTTTAGATGAATATGTGGACACTGTGAACTAACTATCTAAAAGGGCTGAGGAATGTGGTCCATTCATGACTATTGTGGATTTCATTTCTCCTTCTTTGAGCAGGTCTGGTGTGTGACTAGTTTTGGCCCTTTTTCTGTAGACTTGGAAGTTTTCAGCTGACACCTCTGTGACTGAAGGGGAAACCTCTTTCCTTGATCTCTTTTTTGTTTCTATTTGAGGTGTGTTAGTATGTGAAGAAATGACAGGGGAAGGATGTTCTAATGTTTCCAGTAATGTGTTCTCTTTCCATTATGTCTAGTTCATATACTTTTCCACCTATGGATTATGTATGTGAGAATAAGGAGTGCTCCTTTGTTTTACTCTGAGCTCTGAGATGACACCAAATATTTCATAATTCCATGTGAAACTCTGATTGAAAATCATATGTTTCAAGAGGTGGTCTTCCTCTTCTCCTGGAGCTCTGTTGTTACATATGAAAGGGCCAATTTGGGTCTTGATTCTGAGTTGTTATTTCTTCTTGACTGAAAAAAATGGATGTCATCAAACTCCACCATATGCATGATGTATTCCAGTTAAAAAATCCTTACAGGGAGATATGTTGGCAATATGTATGGTGGAAATTCACATCCATACACTCTTATCTCAGTGTGGCTTTTCTATAAGTACCAATATATTGTTTTGGCTAGATCAGAAGGTGAAGGATTCTCTGAATTTCTTCATCGATCCTTGGCTCTGTACTTTTGTTCAGCATGCAAACCAATGGATGATAAAATTGGTCTATGAAATCCTTGAAGATGAATTTAATTGAATTTTTCCTCACTAGTGAGGTCCATGAGGTCATTGATTGTGGATTTCCTTCCTGATCAAATATCTGAAAAGCACATGAAAACCTGTCTGACTGAAAAAACAAGAATAAATACACTAGGACTGAGGAATATCTGAACATTCCTTCTGTTGAAAACCTGAAAAATTAATCATGTGTGTTATCATCCAGAAACTGACTCAAATCAAATTGAACTGTGGCTTTTTCTTATGTGGAAAAAATGGATAAGAAACCTCAAATAGGCTCATCTACCCATTCATATGAGAAGTATCCTAATAGGTAACAAAGAATGGAAATAATCTGGTTGGCCCTGACAGAGAAAATGGAGGAAGGATAGGGAGGTTTTTTCTTGGGAAATTGAGCGTCTTCTGGTAGAAAAATATTGAAAATTTGGGATCTTTGGGGAAAGGAGAGCTTCTGGTAGAGATCATTCAGGGCTTCGATAGAAAATGAGACTGCTGAATCATTCTTTGGGATTTGCAGTATATGGTTAATGGACTCCGAGGTAATGGTGAACAAGGTTTCTCCAGAAGAGAAAACAACGACCCTTTGGCTTGGAAGATAATGAGCTTGGCATTTCAAAGAGAATTCAAGGAAGTGGAAGGTCTGCGGGAACATGTAGAGAGGAAAATTGGACTCTCAGATTCCAATTTCATCGCTTTGATCTAGGAAGATATCCTTTAGCCAAAAGTGTAATTCGAAGAAATCGAATTCACACTTCGGCTCTGTGATCAAGGTCAATAGGAGGGGGAAGAATCAGATTCTCAGACGTTTCAGCGGATTTGGATTTGGGGGGCATGACTAACATAGTTTTAAGGTGGATTAATGGTAGATTGTAATTACCTGGGTTAATTGTGCCTGTTGACGGTGAATAGTTGTGGCAGTGAGCTTGAAATATGGCTTTGACGCAATGTCCACAGTGTATGCGTTGGAAAATAGCATTACAGGGTGAAGAAACAGGGTTTTACAGTGAAATGGAGGTGTTTGTTATAGTGTAGGGTGATGACAGAGTGATTAATGGTCATGAGGATGGAATTGATTGGCAAACGGGTAAGTGGGATGTGACGTGCGACAGATGGTAGTGGGGTACAGTGGTGAAGTGAGGTGAGCGGTATTGAGTAGTGGTTTGGAAGGATTTTGGAGGGGAGGGTAGGTGGTAAGTAGATTTGAGTGGTGGGTATGAAATTCTAAGAGAGTGACACGTAAGGTGGGGCCAGCGTAGGGAAAACTGCCATCCCGGACTCCCCCCCGAACATCGTTAAAGGCATAAAGGTTGGGGGGTCCGAAATGATCTAAGGACCGTCGATTTGGGCACTGTCAGATGTCGCCATTGAAACTTGTGGATCACTTAGTCACTACACGACAAAAATTCTTATCCATTAGAAAACTTAGGATAAAACCATACAATGGGTAGCGCTAAGCTTACCCTTTCCCACTTTTACACCATGGTCTTATTTCCTAAGGTAAATATATCCAAATTTACTCAAATAAAGGGTATTTTGGCATTCCCTTTTCAACTTTTATTGAAATAAACACCACTAACCTAACTCCTAACCTAATCAACTAACATATTAATCCAGCTTACAATGTTGGATTAATTATTACTCTACCTAACTAATTTGGCCAAGATTATACTGTTTGACCAAATTTATTCACTAACCTATCAACATAAATTCAAAATGTTTGATCATGATTATACAGTATGAGTCAAACCAAATATTATTTTTTGATGGGGTTATATATATATATTGTATTTTACCCTGTTTTCACTTTTTCTATTTTTATCCTTTTCTTTCTCTTTTCTTTTTCTTTTTCATTTTCTAAATCATTTGTAGAATAAAATATTATTTGCAATAAAATATGACTAGAGGAATAAATTCTAATCACCAGGTGATACTATGAAATCTAATGTTATAACCCTATCTCCACTTGGGGATGGTGCTCTCCCTGTGAGGTGCCAAGAGCTAACTACTTGTTTCCTTGAATCCTCTTCTCCAGTATTTTTCTGTATTCTAATTATCTTTATTACAAATGTAAATCTGGTGATACTGATTAGGGGCTTAGGGCCTTCTCTTCGGGATTCAAACACTGATAAAAATCACCCACACCTGACATAAAAAGTAAAATGGTATTTACAATGAAATGATTGAAAAACAAATTCATTCTTGTGAAACATAGTGCTTGAGCATTCTCTCATTGATAAGTCCTCCTGGCAGATCTGCTCCATCCATATCCTTGATAAAAAAAATGAATTGTTTCCTCTGTAGGCATGTATTATGAATGGGACTTTCCATAGATTCTCAAATTTTTCATGTTTTTCCTTTTCTTCATTCCTTGAGTCTCATTTCAGTACTTTGTCTCCTATCTGGAAGTCATCAACCTTGGTCCTTCTATCATAGATTTTATTGATATTTTCCTAAATCACCTGATTTTAGTTGTAGACCTCTTCTTTGGATTGTTACAACTGTATAGTTTGATTGATTCTTCTTTGGATGTCATTTGGTTCTACTTGTACTTCATGCAATAATTTCATTACTAGAACACCTAAAGAAGTAGGAAAGACAACATCCATTCCATAAACCAACTGGTATGGAGACATACCAATTGACCTTTTTGTAGTAAGTCTGTCTTCCCTTAGTGCATGTACCAACTTATTGTGCCATGATTTTTTGTTGTACTGCAACAACTTCTTGATGATGTTGACCGGACTCTTATTTCAAGACTCTGGTAATCCATTGTCCTAAGGGTAATAGGATGTAGAGTGTCCTAAGGTGATATGATATTTGTTGCAAAATTCTATCATGTTTTTTTATTTGAATGTTGTTGCAATGTCAGTGATAATTTTCCTAGGACATCCAAATCTAGAAAGAGTTTTAGTTTCCAAAAATTTGATGATCACAACATTAGTGGCTTTCTTGGTGGGTACATCTTCAATCCACTTGGTGAAATAATCAGTGGTTGTGATAATCCACTTGTGCTGGCCTGATGAAGGTGGGTGAATTTCTCCAATGAAATCCAAACCCTATTGTTGAAATGGAGCCTCAACTGAAATTGGCTTCAAGGGTAAAGGAAAAAGTTTCCTTTTTCATTCAAAGATATAACATTCATGGTAGTTGGTCACTTTCTTGTGTACATCTACAAATAAAGTTGGTTAGTAGAAACCAGCCCTAATAATTTTATTGGCAGCAATATTCCAATTCAGATGTCCACCACAGTCTTCTTCATGGAATTCCTACAAATTTTTATCAGCTTCATATTTCAACAAATAATTTAGTAGAATCCCTCCAATGTCTTTCCAATACAGATTGTCATTTAAAATACAATATTTCATAGCTTTCAGTTTCAAAAATCAATTGTAGCTAGAAAATTAATATCCAAAGCACGAAAGCTGGACTCAGCCATTAGTTTGGTTAATACTTGACCCTTGATAAGCTTGGTTGGTTTGATCTCAATATCATATTCAAGGACAACGACAATCCATTTACCCCTTCTTCCATCTGGATTGTCTTGAGTCGGAATATGTTTGACCAAAACATTAGGGACATAACAAATAATATGTGAGTGGATAACATATACTCTGAAATCTTTAATTGCTTTAACCAAAGAACAATCTTTCTTTTCCATGATGTTACAATTCAATGATACATCTCTCAAGGATTTAGTGAAGAAAGAAATAGGTTGTTCATGGACTTCATAGAACTGTTGCAATGGTATGTTCAGAGGAAAAAGAGAATAGGAGTAATTCTTTTGTATAATCAAGATTGATAAGCACAGGGGCTTGTGTCAAGGCTTGTTTCACCTTATCAAAGGAATGTTTTACTTCTATAGTCTATTTTATTTTTGTATATTTTTTCAGCATATTTGTTATGTTTGTGAGAAGTTCTGCCAAGTTAGGGATAAATATTCTTAGAAAGTTTATTTTTCCTGTGAAAGACTGCAACTCTTTTATGTTTCTCGGATGATCTATTTTTTGAATGGCTTCAATTCTGCTAAGATCTATTTTGATTCCATATTTAGATATGATGTGTCTTAATATTTTACCTTCCTCTAGACCAAACAAAGTTTTCTTTGGATTTAGTGAGATTCCAAATCTCCTGCATTTTTTAAAAACATTTCTAAGGTGGAGTAAGTGTTCTTCATCCGTTCTTGAAAAAATAGTTATGTCATCCAAGTATATGACAATGAATCTCCCAAGTTCATCCACAAAATCAATATCCATTGCTCTCTGAAATGTGGCCCCATCATTCATTAAACCAAAAGGCATTTTCACATACATGAAAGTTCCCCATGGTGTAGTAAATGTTGTTTTATCTTGATCATCGGGGTGGAAAAACTCTTCGTTATAGCCAGAAAAACCATCTAACAATGAAATTCTACTGGATCCAACTACCTTCTGCAGAATATGGTCCATTTTGGGCAAGGGATAGTTGTCCTTAAGAGAGACTATATTGAGATTTATGAAATCAATACAAAGTCGGATTTCTCCACTCTTCTTTCTGGTAGGAACTAAATTGGACACACATTTAGAAAACCTTAATGGGCCAATGATTTTAGCATCATACATCTTCTTTATTTCCTTTTCAATTAGAGGCATCAACTTTGGGTTAATTCTCCTAAGTTTTTGCTTGAAAGGATTATGATCTTATTTTATGGGAATTCTGTGTTGTATAATGCTAGTATCATAGGATATTAAATCTTCATAGCTCCATGCAAAATCATCTATAAACTCTTTGAACAATTATATATATTTCTGTTTTTTAGCAGGAGGTAAAGATTTGGACAATTTAATCGTGTTCGGTTCCTTTTATGTTCCTATGTTACAATATTCGACATCTTTTCCAGTAGGTTCAATTTTTGGTTTTTTAGCTACATCATCAAAATCAAACAATTCTTCCAATGGGACTAATCCTCTAGGCAGAATATTATCCTTTAATTGCCAAAAATCTAGTTTTTTCTGATTTTTCATTTATTTCTTCTAAATCTATCATATTTACACTTTATGTTTCATTATCACTATCTACATCAATATTTTCACATCCAAACTCATTTTTTGATTGCAGAAAATCATCAATTTGTTCATCATTACCAAAAACTTGCAAATACCTGACATTGTCTGGGACAACAGGTCTGCATTTCACCTCAACTATATAGTAGCGATTAGGATGAAATGGTTTCTTACAAGTGGATGTTGAGGTAGCCATACCATCAACAAGTATGCGTTGGCCTCTAAGAATCACATGAAAATCATATTCAGTAAAGCACTGCAAGAAATCTAGAACAACATTTCTGTAAGCCCTTAGTCTCGGGTGTTTGGCAGAATACTAACCTTTGACCTGTTTTATTATGAGTTCAGAATCCCCTCTTATTGATATTCTCTTAGCACCAATATTTTTTAACAATTTCAAACCTAGCATTAATGCTTCATACTCGGTTATTTTGTTGGTGCACAGAAAATTCAACTTGTAGGAATGGGTTTCTATATATTGATTTTGAATTTGAAACCCACACTCCAGCTCTTGATCCTTCCTTGTTGATAGCACCATCAAATTCTAAACTCCACAGAGGTTCAGTTGATTCATCAGATTGTACCATCATTGTTTCATCTTATTCAAGGATTGTTTTGTTTTCCTCCACGTTATAAACATCATCCTCCAAATTTTCAATTTCTCTTTCCATGTCTCCATCATTATATAAAATAAAAGAGTCGATGTCAGAATGAACATAGTATAAGGGGTAGTTATGCGGTTTCTCTTGACTACTGACTATGTATTTCATCAATGTCTCCCTGTATAATCTTATTTTCTTACCAAATAATGGGATGTTGGCATAATACATGTCCAGTTGTAGGGTACCCTGTAATTTTTCTCCCCATGAGTGAGATAACAACATGCCATATTTTGGAGGCATGTATGCAACAACAATGTCCATTACCATGCTTTTGGATGGGATTTGTGCCAAAGTAACACACAAATATTTGATTAGACCTATGCATTTTACTTTGCTTGAATCAAAAGAGTATAAATCCTTGTAAGGTATGGTGATATAGAGTCCTAATTTATCCATAACAGCCTTAGGCATAAGGTTGTGAGAAGAACCATAACCTAGCATGACATTGTAAAAAGTCT
Source organism: Picea sitchensis (assembly GCA_010110895.2). Lineage (NCBI taxonomy): Eukaryota > Viridiplantae > Streptophyta > Pinopsida > Pinales > Pinaceae > Picea > Picea sitchensis. Next base: position 105,287 of record SNQJ01S0027982.1, on the reverse strand, counting down.
TATCATGAATATTTAAGCCGATGTAAAAAGGAGGGACAAAACCACTTTCAGATTTTCCATCAACTTCGTGACCAAACAACAATTATGTTTAATCATCGACAATCTTCATTGTGTCTGTACCCACTATTGGTTCTATGTTCAGGGATTTGATTACTTGTGATCTATAAGAATTCTTATTCATCAATTATGTAAGAGGAATAGGTATTTTAAGTTTTTCCAATTCACTTTCCAGACTAAATGAGCCTAGAGTTTTATTTTGATTAGGGGGACCTGTCTTCTCAACTACATTCTTTAGTGAAGTGTTATTGGGTTGAATAGTGGAGGGAATATCAGTTTGATTAGTTTTTGAAACAGATTCATATACTCTTTTTGTTTGGGCTTCTGAATTTTTCTTTGGAGGATTATCATGAAATTTCTTGATAGTTGTATCTGTTGTCTTCTTAAAGTCATAATATTTCTTGGTTAGGTTATCATTGGAATTCTTACTTCTCAAATTGTACTTCTTATGCACTTCCATTATTGCATTTTCAAAAGCTTGTTGTTCTTATTCGTATTCATCAACTTCAATATGTGAAAGAAGAAATAGATCATGTTCTTCTTAAGTAAGAAAGATAGAATCATTATCATGTATTCCCATAAGATTAATGTGAACATCATCAAGTCCCTCAATCGTTTCTTCCCCATCATCAACATAGTTTTCTTGAAAAGGTGGCCTAATATTTTGATCAGGGCCTCTCTATTCTCTTTGTTCCCTAGGTTCTCTTTGTCTGATTTGGGGACGATTTCTCCTGAAATTAGGATTTCTAATTTGAGGACGAGGTTGATTTTCTCTTGGTTCGTTCCTATCAGTGATTTATAATATTTCCATCATTCTTTATATAGTTCTGACTAAGGATTCTATTTTATCATCAATAGTGGAAGTGGATGGTTCTTCCTTGATAGTCACTCTCCTTTCTAATCTTTGTCTAGCTCTCTTAGCCAACAAATTTGCCTCTACACTCACAACACATCTTTGCATTTCTTCCAAATTTGCAGGGTTTCTCTCTCTCAATTGGTAGGACATGTCAACATCAAAACCATCAGGGAAATTAATCAAAGCTAAGCCTTGAGGAGGTTTAATGTTAATTGGAATTGCATTATAAATATTGTTGAAGCAAGTGCAATAATCTTCGACACTTTCCCCCTGGTTTAATTTGATACTTTCGTATTCAAACAATATTTGAAGTGGATATTTCTTTACCTCTCATCTATTGAGAAAAGACTGGTGAAAGGAAGTAATATCATTAAGGCCAGAAGTTGGTAAGACTTTGAACTATTTCCTAACATCACTAGTTAAACTTTGGGAAAAGAGTCTCATTTGGACATCTGCCTCATCTACTTCTTGCAGGTCGAATAAGTCATTCATTTTGTCAACATGTTATTGTGCATACATGCTTCCAATTCCATCAAACTGAGGAATCCTAGTTTGATAATACTGGGGCATATTATGTAAGGGAGCAACCAAAACAAGGGGAGCATATCATGCTTCCATGATAGGTGGAGGAGGTTGGGTAGCGGGAACTCCTGTAGCAGGCTGGATGGTAACCTATATAATCACTGGAGAAGTAGTGGAAGATGTGGAAGAGGCAGGGCTGTAAGATATAGGATGAGTTACTTGAGGATTAATAGAAGATGTGGAGATGGAAAGGGAAGAAATTTCAACAGACTGTTGAATGTAGGCTTTATGCAAAGATTGATCAAAGTCTGATGCTAGATATTGTAATTTCTCAAAATCTTAAAGGATTTTTTGGTCAATATCTACTCCAAGAGAGTGTATTTCAGGGGTTCTAGGTTGGAGGATAGCTTGATCTAAAATTGTTTCATCCACAAAGCTATCAGATTTTGTTCTGAAAAGGCTATGCTCAAAGGGTAGATCAAACTAAATGTCTTGGATTGTGACAAACTTCTCTGGAAGAGAGGTGGCCCTAGGAGGAGGACTACTACTCCCTTGACTTTCTACAATAATTTTTTTTCTAATTTCTTTTTTTGGATTATCTACTACTTTTATTGGTTGTGGATCAGGGTGAGATATGGTATGAATTATTTTTGGAGCCAGAACTTAAACTTTTAGAAATCTAATTAATTATTTACAAATTTTAACAACCTCTGAACATTGATCTCTTGAAATTTGAGATATTTGATTGTTCAGAAATAAAGTTTTCTTACTTAGGGAAGACAATTCATAAAGTTGGAAAATTTGTTCAGTTCCCCAGTATGGTCTCCACTATGTTAGAACTCTGTAATTTCCATAGGTTGTATAATGGAAGAAGAAATTTATAGAGGTAACTACCAAAACCACTTTTGAAGCTGGGATCTAGCCCTGCCAACTTCAGAGAGGGATCTCTCTGTATGATTTAGATTTGTTTAAGTTTTAAATGTTAGGCTAGTTATGATAGTTCGGATTTGTTTGTTTGTTTGAAAAAATTGGTTGCATGAATGCTTAATTTACCATTGGGATATTGTTTTTGTATTTAAAGATGAAGATCAGATTCAGATTTTATGAGGTTTTCTTCACACGGCAGGGTAGTAAAATTGTTGGATCTATTGAGATTAGATGAAATGAATAAGAAAAAATAAGAGGGGAAAGTCCACCAAGCAAAGGAGCAGTTAAGAATTCCCTTACTAAATTTTAGATGAAAATATACAGATCATTAGAAGACTAGAGACAGAGTATACGAGATCAATTATGTTCTATTGACTTTCTTTTAATGATTAAAATTTGAAAAACATAAATTATCACAGAGAATAAGAAAATATTTAGCAAAGAAAGAAAGACATCACCAACAATATAACACAAGAATCCTGTGAATAATCTTGTTTTATTACTGGTCGATCCTTTGAATAATTACACAATAGCTCTTGGGTGCAAAAATCAACCCTGAATACTTCGAAGGAAGAAGTATTTATAAAACTATTTACATCAGGTCCTGTCATAAATGACTAGGATATTATGGAGAAAATATCTAACTTATTATATCTCAATATTAAAAAATATAGGAATTTTGTTGATTTGTTTGGATTTGGCGTTGATTTTGTGGAAGTAGTTGGTGAATCATATTTTTTACTTTGGTCAGCTTCTCCATGTTGACTCAAACCTCAAACTGTCTTTACTCAAGTAAAGAGCATAGGTCTCCCCATCTCTTTTTACCTGGGATGGAAATCTTAAGTAACTTTCTATATATATCATCCATTTTAGTATACTTATCAAAATTAGGCTTGGTGATGAGGATATGTTTTATCTCATGTTGAATGCTTAGGTCCAATTGTAATTTCTCTAGGAAAGTTGTGCTAGTAATCCTTTCAGGTATCTCAAAAAACTTGGAACTATCATTTTCCATTGTACTGATTTTATGTTTGTAATCTGACAGAGTGATTAGCTTGTCATTAAGTACTAATAGTCTAGGGAGACCTTTCTTCTGTAGTACTTCAATCTTACTGAAAAATATTTGTGACATCCTCAAAAATAAAATAATTTTTGAAATTTAAATTTGCTGGAAATTTATTTCGTTGTTAGTAAATTTGAATTTGGAAAATTTTTGCCATTTATAGAAATTCCAAATTTTGAATTTAATATTTGTAATTAATTATTGTGATTGTTGGGTAGAGATCTGATTTGACCTAACCCAACTAACTATTTGACTATGACACTTGTATAAAAACAGAATATTTATATTAATTGCAGGAGGACAAATGGAACGGCCATGTTAAAATCATATGACCATGACTCTATGAGTGGGGAACATGTTGGAACTACCTCTGGGTTGATTATTACAAGTGGAAAATCAGAGATTTGGCCATTGGCAGCCCCTGAAAATCAGGGATTTAGAAAGCTGCGAAAATCCCCAATGGAGGGAAAAAGACATGGGCAAAATTAATAAATAGCATATGTGAGGAGACAAGACGCTGCTAAGTATGCAGAGAAAAGAGTCTACGAACTTTCCTTGATGTGATGAGCATTGTTGAGTAAGTGTGAGGCAAGAGGATAACTGCTAGAATTGAAGGACATGGCTGAGGAGGAGTTTCCAAGTTCACCCTCATGGATTCATGGTCAGGCTAGGGGTGAATCGGGCAAGTGGTTTTGGCTGCCCTATTATACGATTGGGAGGAATGTGGTTGTTCCTTTTGTCTTCTCGTGAATTGGTTCAGATGTGTAAATCTTCTTCTTCTTTGTTTGAATGATTCATGTATTTGATATTATGCATCTAGTTGTGCTAAATTGAAATAAATTTCATGGATGGCATCTGTTCGTTGTAAGAATTTTATGATCAAAGACTAAATCCTGGGAATAGTTCCTCCTGAAACAAAATGTTAGACAAAACTATCTACAAATGAACTTGAAAGAACGAATCCACCTACAGGAGCAGATTTAACTCTGAAATCAAAATTCTAGGTAGGATTGTCTATGTATAGATGATCTTGAAAGGTACAAATCTATTTATAGGCATACGTTTACTTCTGTAATTGAAGTTCCAGCAGATCTATCTTTGGATAGTTGAATTGGAAGAAGCATGTGCATATAGTACTTATAGAATTATATATATATATGTACAGAAGTGTAATGCTCCGTAAGCATAAGGGTTCGAAGACATTTATTCAGGACTTTTACCGATAAAGTAACTTAGACTATTGTTTAATGGCATAAACCGTAGAGAACAAAATGGTGTGAAAAAAATAGAGATCAATCGGGTTTCGGCGATTGCAAACACCGAACACAAAAAAAACAAAAGACCACGCTGTTTGCCGAATCGCGAAATGCGAAAGGGCTATGGGCCCAGCACTTTGGGATTTCGGGGTTTGGGGTTTCAGGGTTTACAAACACCTGACGCACAAACAAAACAAACTAAGAAATGTCGAATTGCAAAATGGAAAAATTATGTGGGCACAGCACTTCGGGGTTTCAGGGTTTACGAACACCTGACGCAAAAACAAAACGAACTAAGAAATGTCGAATTGCGAAATGGGAAAAGTCTGTGGGCCCAGCGCTTCGAGGTTTCAAGGTTCGGGGTTTCAGGGTTCACGAATACCTGACACACAAACAAAATGAACTAAGAAATGTCAAATTGCGAAATGGGAAAAGTCTGTGGGCCCAACACTTTGGGGTTTCAGGGTTCGGGGTTTCGGGGTTTACGAACTCCTGACGCATAAACAAAATGAAATAAGAAATGTCGAATTGCAAAATGAGAAAAGTCTGTGGGCCCATCACTTCAGGGTTTCGGGGTTCGGGATTTCGGGGTTTAGTAAAGCAAAGGAACTCTGTGCATATGTAACAAGCAAGTCCTGAATGCCAAAATGTCAACTTTGTATTTAATCTCCCTTTAAAGTCACACGCTCCAACAAATGGGATCCTTCGAGTTAACTATGCTTTGATGTCTAAGTTACTGGCATGTAAGAATGAGACCCAAGTTAGGTAGATATACTTGCATGTTTATATTTCTATAGGTAAAGATGCAGGACTGTAGCACGTAACTGAGTTTTCCTGTTTATTAAACCAGAATCAAGATGAAAACTACACCTACTGTTCTAGCAGTCATGAAGATTCAACCTTGCAATTAAAAGCATAATTAAATGTGCAGCACTAATTACTTTGACAATCTCAGACTTCCTTCTTTTTTTTAATTCTCTGTATAGATTCCCTTAGATGATGATAATGATCTAAGAAATGTCGATGTATAAATAGGAGCGACAATGACTGAGTATTCGTTTATTTCTATAATAAAGCTATACAAAATAATAATATTGCTGAAGTATCGATGCATGACCAGGATACGAATTTAATAGGACTATAGGCATATACTTGTATATTGTTGGATATCGGTACAATAGTTTAATATTCTAGAGCCCCTTTTTCTTTTGTTGAGATGTGATTCAAAAGATGTGGCCCTTTGGAATACATAGATTCGATACAATGCAGACTATACAGACAGTAAGTAGTCGAAGCGCTATTGACTTTTCGCGATGCATGTGTTCCTCCTGTGCTCTGTTCTTTGAAAAGGTCGAAACCCGAAATAGGGCCTAACGGCTCCTTATCTCCTCCCTTAAGTCGCTTCTCATACGACCAGTCCTGTGACTTGGGGCTATTTCCTCCGAGTGCTTTTCGGGGTTTCGCGATTCGGGATTTCGTGACTCTGGCAGCAACGATTCTAGGCCCTTCAAACTCCCGGGTCCCGAAATGCCAAAAAGGGCTTAACCGGTTTTGGCTCTTCCTTTAGCCTTCGTCCGTGCGACCATGCCCTAGGACCTGGGGCTAACTCCTTTGAGCGAGTCGCGATTTCAAGGTTTGTGAAGTTGCGATGTAACTCCAACCTCTCCTCCTTCTAATCCCCGAAGTTCGAAACTCCCCTTTGTTTTCCCCAAAGACGAAATGCCGAAATCTTTTCCCCTTGAGAGATCAACAGTCCCGATTCTTTCGGGATTTTGCGAACTAGGAGTAAATTAAATTTTAGGGAGGCACTAAGCTACCATGCAACACTTATTATTAATAATCATAATGTCTATATTAAAAAAAACCTCCACTAAACTCCTTCCAAATTCTCTAATAATTCCAAATACTCCTTGACCAATGATGTTATAACTATCCTAAAAAATTTTAAATCATTTCAAATAAAATAAATGTAAGTTAATGTTTAAAAATTCCTTGTTCAACCTCATTTATATATATATATATATAATTTTCTCAAATTTTTCCCATCCTAAATATGAATAAGTAATATCCGGCAAGTCTATGTTGCCCTATATCTTTGTTTTTGTTTTCTAAAAGTTATTTTAGCATTATCTTTGTTTTTCGTTTCCCTTATGATTCACAGACTTGAAGTAAAAAATATGCTATCTGAAATGGTTTTAAGAAATGGCCTAGAGCTGCTATATTTATATTTTATTTGATAGATGGCTTTAATTCAAATGCCTTTAGAGTAATCAGTCCATTGTTTGTCCGCGTCTTATCTGGATTAGAGCAACACAAAGCANATGCTATCTGAAATGGTTTTAAGAAATGGCCTAGAGCTGCTATATTTATATTTTATTTGATAGATGGCTTTAATTCAAATGCCTTTAGAGTAATCAGTCCATTGTTTGTCCGCGTCTTATCTGGATTAGAGCAACACAAAGCACGCTCGCAACTCCATATTCTCATGGACACTTGAATTAGAAGGTCCGTTTTATTTTTCAATACTTCAAAAAAAACACCTATTCTCAGAATCTATTGGAAATCTATTATTTTTAATAGAACATTGGAAAAAACAAAACTTTCTTAAATTATTATGAAAACACACTTTGAGAATCTATTACTCAATAGAGCATTGGAAAAAACAAAACTTTCTTAAATTATTATAAAAAAAAACACACTTTGAGAATCTATTATTCTCAATAGAACATTGGAAAAAACAAAACTTAATTAAATTATTATGAAAACACACTTTGAGAATCTATTATTCTCAATAAAACATTGGAAAAAACAAAACTTCCTTAAATTATGAAGGACAAATTGTTACAAACATGTCAAAAATATGATTCAATTTTTTCTTTAGAGGATTAAATCAAGTGTTTTAAATCTTCATGCAAATGAGATACCAATTTTTTTGTTTCTATTTCTTATCACCTCACCAATTACCTTAGTTGAAGGAACTCTCAAAATTTGGGAAACATGTCCATATTTCTAAAACACTCCAGAATGAAAAATACATAGAATTGCACAAATCAGTGTGAAATTCCATAAATCGGCACTAACAGAATGTTGGAAACTTGTCATATATCAAGTGTGTCATGTCTCATCTGCATACCCTAGATAAGTCATGTCATAACAATTTGCATCATGTAATTTTAATTGATGAAAATTCTTCAGTCCTGGACAACAGAGGTATCTCAGCTGCAGCGGGTATTTCAGATGTAACCGAGGAGGAATTGAGGGGCAAGGGAGGATTGGCCACGTCATCTCCATTTCCTTCTAGCATTTGAACAATCCTGCCCATACAGGGCCAATCTCTGTAGTCGTATTGAATGCACCAAACCCCAATTTTAGTGAGATTGTTTTCCTTTTCCTCATCTTCTGCTTCCATTTCTCCTTTTCCTCCGCTCAATCTCATCCCCAACTCCCTAGTCTCAAGAAGCTTGAAAGCCCACTCAGGAAAGTAAAACTGACTGGAACGGCTCACCTTCCAATCAAAGTTCTTTATGCCCCTAACAATCTCTAGAAAAATCATTCCAAAACTATAGACATTTGATTTATCTGTAACAAGACCCAGATCGTTGTAACACAACTCTGGCGCAACATATCCTGGTGTCCCTCTCCCACCCGTCATTGAGATATGGTCGTCTCCCTTCCTACAAAGTTTTGCGAGACTGAAATCAGAAACTTTTGGTGTGAACTCAGTGTCCAGCAATATATTGTGAGGTTTGATGTCGAAGTGTATGATGCGCTTCTCGCATTCTTGGTGTAAATATGCAATTCCCCGAGCTGTACCCAGAGCGATTGAATACAATTGTTCCCACCTTAAGACTTGCCCCGTTTCTTTTCCGAGGAATATAAATTTGTCGAGAGATCCATTAGGCATGTACTCATATAAGAGGGCACTTGTAAAGATTTCAAAGCAATAGCCCAGCAGACGGACCAAATTGACATGGTGAACATGTCCAATGGTGGCCACTTCATTCATGAATTGGGCCTCGCTGTGCCTATTCTTGTCAAGAAGCTTAACAGCCACTGGCATGCCACTCTAAAGTTTTCTTTTATAGATGACACCATAACCTCCTTCTCCCAGATTTTTTCCAGAGTTGTTTGTCATCTTCTTGAGCTGATAGAGTGAAAATCTGGTGGGCATTTCATAAGCATATTCCTTTAGAAATTTCTCCACCGCTGAAAGAGAGCTACTACGATGATATTTGATTCTCCTCCATAAGGCCCGACAAGTTAAGAAGATTATTATGCATGAGACGAGAAATAGGAAGATTGCTATCAGACGAAAAAAATTGAAGTCTCCTGCTGGGAATCAAAAAATTTATATCAATGTGAATTTCATCCAACCCCCAAGAGAATAATGGAAACAAGATATAAATTGACAGTGAGGTTCGGTAAGTGACACCTCTTGATCTGGAGCAATTGTCTATGCTGATGAAAACTAGAAAACCTGTGGAATGAAGAGATTGATATGAGTGTAATCTTCGTCAAAGTCCAATATAGAATTTCAAAGTGAGGTTCAATATGAGGAAGAAATCATCAACTTACCTATGAAAAAGGAGACACTTCTTCTGAAGGGACACCTTCAGCGGAGGACAAAACTATACCAGACAAAAAAAGAAAACAAGTAGACCGCCTTGAAGGAGAATTTAAAAATATTAAACTAGCTACCTTTGATGGAGAATCCAGGACAAGAGAAGAAGCTCAAGCATGGTTGTTGGACATCAAAAAAATACTTCCAGATCTACAACTATTCCAGCAACATGAAGGCCAAAATGGCCATCTACAATCTGAAGGGGAAGGCCAGCATTTGGTGGCAGGACCTGAAATTGGCCAAGGGCCTAAAGGAGAAATAGTTGGAATGGTCGGACTTTAAGAAGTATTTCAAGAAACAATACCTTTCTGAAAGCTATTATGAAAGGAAGACGAAAGAATTTTACGAGTTACGACTCGGACAGATGACGATGGAGGACCTTATAAATAAATTTCTAGAACTACTAAGGTTCGTACGGTACATCCGGGAGGATAAGGTAAAAATACAACGATTCTTAAGTTGTTTACCACAGGCCTACCAGGATAGAATTGAGTTTGACAACCCCAAATCCTTGAGTGAGGTATTCAGGAAAGCACGAATGTTCTATGACCAGTATAAACAATGGGTAGAGCTTCCCAAGACCTAGAAGGATAAGAAGCAAGATCGAATGAACGAGCGAAAGAAGGGATACCAGCCAGCTCCTTATCGGAATGCAGCAAAAAGTTTCCCAAGGAAGGATTTTCACTCCAATCATTTGAATACGCAAGGTAGTTGTAAACCGGTAAACCTGGGAACGAAGAAGTTTGGGGACAACTTCCGCGAGCCATTAAAGTGTTGGGAGTGTGGAGAGACTCATTTAAGGAGGAACTGTCCACGTTTAATTGCAGCAAACAGAACTATTGTTCACAATTTGCAGGAAGCCTCGACAGTGGGAGACGTGGGCAGAAGTCTGCATCGGATAAATGCATCCATAGATGGTCAACAAGGTGACCACCAGTCCTCAGTGGTAGAAATCGAAGGTAAAATCAATGACACTCGAATTTTTGTTTTAATTGACCCTAAGTTACGTTAAGTTATATTAATCCCGATGTAGTAGAGTCGAATAAACTTAAGAAATTGAAGCACACAAAATCATGGCTTGTACAACTAGAAACAGGTACAAAAAGGAAAGTAGTTGACTTTATTTCTGATCTTGAGTTCAACTTATATGGTCAAAAGATAAGGACCAATCTGAACATCCTACCACTAAGATCTTATGATATGATTACCGGGATGGATTGGTTGGAAGAACACAAAACAGTACTAGACTGTTATACAAAGATACTTAGCTATAAAGATAATTTTGGCACTGTTAGAACAGCCCAAGGCATACCAAAACTTGTATCAGTCAGACAAGTTTCAGCGATGCAACTCAAGAAATGTATTAGAAAGGGATGTCAATTTTATGCCATCCAAGTGACGAATCTATTAGAAAAAAAAGATAAGCCCAAGTTAGAAGACTTTGTTGTCCTACGTGAATTCAGAGACATGTTTGTGGATGACATACCAGAATTACCTCCTAGAAGGGAAATGGATTTCTCCATAGACTTACTACCCGGATCAACTCCTATCTCAAAAGCACCCTCAAATGAGTCTACCAGAACTAACAGAATTAAAAATACAATTACAGGAATTGTTGGACAAAGAGTATATCAGACCGAGTGTCTCGCCATGGGGAGCACCAGTCCTCTTTGTGAAAAAGAAAGACAGTACTCTAAGACTATGTATCGATTATATACAACTAAACAAAATGACCATTAAGAACAAATACCCCTTACCAAGGATAAATGACTTGTTCGATCAAGTTGGTGGGGCCAAGATCTTTTCAAAATTGGTTTTACGATCCGGTTATCATCAAGTTAGGATAAAGGACGAGGACATAAAAAAAACAACTTTTCGAACAAGATACGGACACTACGAGTTTGTATTCATAACTTTCCAACTCACTAACGCACAAACCACATTTTTGTGCTTGATGAACAACATTTTCAGTCAGTACTTAGACAAGTTCGTAGTAGTATTTATCGACGATATTCTGGTCTATTCTAAAATGGAGGAGGAACATGATGAACACTTAAGAATAGTTCTGCAAACATTAAGAAAACACAAACTATACGCAAAATTCAACAAATGTGACTTTTATCAAAAAGAAATACAATATTTAGGACATGTCATTTCCTCGGAAGGTATTGTCGTAGACCCGGAAAAGATAAAAGCCATTATGAAATGGCCAGTACCTAAGGATGTGGCAGATATCCGGTCATTCATGGGAATCATCGGATATTATCGCATATTTATAGAAGGGTTTTCCAAGATAGCCTACCCTATCACGTCATTACAAAAGAAAGGGACCAAGTTTAACTGGTCGCAAAAGTGTCAAGACAGTGTTAACAAGCTGAAATAGTTATTGACATCGACGCCCATTTTGAAGGTAGCGGACCAAGATAAAGACTTCATAGTATGTGTTGATTCAAGTAAAGAGGGACTAGGTGGTGTTCTAACTCAGGAAGGGCACGTGATTTGTTACAAGTCCCAGAAATTAAAAGAACATGAGTGAAATTATGTCACTCATGACTTAGAATTGGCAGCAGTAATACATGCCTTAAAAATTTGGTGACACTATATAATGGGCAAAAAATTCCTACTATTGACGGATAATAGCGGGGTGAAATATTTGTTTAACCAACCAGACCTTAATGCAAGACAAGCAATATGGCTAGCCTTCCTGAGCGAATTCGACTTTGAGGTCAGACATATCAAGGGTAAGGAAAATAAAGTAGTAGACGCTTTAAGCAGAAGATTCCATGGGTTATTTGAGGTAAATATCAGCAGGGCAAAAAGCAACCTGGAACAAAGAATAAGGACGACAAGTATTAACAATGGAAATTACACTAAGGTGATGGCAGAATTTCAAAATAGTATCGCAAACTCAGATAAACCAGATCTAAGTATCGACAAGAAGGGACTATTACGATTTAAAAACAGACTTTACATACCAGATTCAGCAGAGTTAAAATTAACTATTTTAGATGAAGTGCATAAGAAACCGTATTCTGGCCATCCAGGTTACCAGAAAACAATAACAGCACTCAGAAAACTATTTTATTGGCCTAATATGAAGGGCGAAACAACAGAGTACTTGGCTAGGTGCCAAGATTGTCAGCAAGTTAAGGCTAAGCACCAACACCCAACCAGCCTATTACAACCATTACTAGTATCAGAATGAAAATGGGAGACTATATCACTAGACTTTATAATAGGTTTGCCTAAAACTCGGAAACAGAACGATTCTATCATGGTTGTAATCGATAAAGTCAGTAAGTCTGCACACTTTATTCCTGTAAAGTCTACTTTAAAATCTATAAACATTGTTGAAATATTCATGAAATAAATTTTTAGACTGCATGGTATTCCTAAAATGGTGGTTTCAGATAGAGACGTAAAATTTGCATCCGCTTTTTGGAAGGAATTGTTTGCAGGACTAAACACTAACTCGAAATTCAGTACGAGCTATCATCCACAAACGGATGGACAGACCAAAAGGACAAACCAAATCATAGAGGATATGTGTCGCATGTACGTAAGAATAAAACCGAGCAAGTGGGAAGACTATCTGCACTTGGTAGAATTTGCATATAATAATGGGTACCAAACTTCAGCTAAGTTGAGCCCTTTAGAAATACTGTATGGCAGAAAGTGTACAACTCCAATTAGTTGGGATAACCCGACTGACAGACTCATGGTTGGACCAGAGATGCTCCAAGAAATGGAGAACATTGTAAGAAAGGTACAACAAAACTTGAAAGAAGCATAGGACAGACAAAAGAGTTATGCAGATCAGAAAAGGAGACACTTGGCATTTCAAGTAGGAGACCATGTCTACTTGAAGGTCAAAGCCCGAAAAAGATCGCTGAAGTTATGGAACTGTGCGAAGATGACACCCAGGTTTTGTGGGCCCTTCGAGATACTAGCTTGAATTGGACCCGTAGCATATCAACTTGCACTTCCAGCTAATCTAAGAATTCATAATGTATTTCATGTTTCTTTGTTGAAAAAATATATTCATGACCCTA
>SNQJ01S0027982.1:81244-91627 GCA_010110895.2 Picea sitchensis | reverse complement strand
TTGACCCAACTAACTATTTGACTATGACACTTGTATGAAAACATAATATTTTATATTGATTGCAGGAGGACAAATGGAACAACCATGTTGAATTTAGTTGACCATGACTCCATGAGTGGGGAACATGTTGGAACTACCCCTAGGTTGATTGTTACAAGTAGAAAATCAATGATTTGGCCATTGGCAGCCCCTGAAAATCAGGGATTTAGAAAGCTGCAAAAATTCCCAACGGAGGGAGAAAGACCTCGGCAAAATTGATAAATAGCATATGTGAGGAGGCGGGACGCTGCCAAGTATGTGAAGAAAAGAGACTATGGATTTTCCTTGTTGTTATGAGCGTTGTTGAGTAAGTGCGAGGAAAGAGGATAACTGTTGGAATTGTGGACATTGTTGAGGAGGAGTCTTCCAAATTCACCCTCATGGATTCATGGTCAGGCTAGGGGGTGAATCATGCAAGAAATTTTGGCTGCCTATTCTATGGTTGGGAGGAACGTGGTTGTTCCCTTTGCCTTCCCGCAAACTGGTTCAGATATGTTGATCTACTCCTTCTCTGTTTTAAATAATCATTTATACTGGTGATATGTATATGTTAATTCTGTATTGAAGTACTTCTATGGGAGAAATTTGTCGTGTCATAATCCATTTCTGTAATAGGAAAAACTGTAGGAACATAGTAGGAATTATTTGTTATAGGAACAACTCTAATACTGTAATGAATGGACTGGTAGGAACGATGGAGGATCTTCATCCGAGATAGAGGTAGAATAGAAATAACAGATCATATTGCAAGTCACTGTGTACAAGGAATGACAAGTACATAAATTATTGTATATGAAAGTATTAAACTAATTAAGCAGATTTTAGCGCAATTTTTTTTTCTAAGAGTTCTTCTTGCCATGAGGTCATACACCTTTAAGTATTCAAAATTTCGTAATTAGACTATTGTTTAATGGCATAAACTGTAGAGAACAAAATGGTGTGAAAAGAAAAGGTCAATCAGGTTTCGGCGATTACAAACGCCGAACACAAAAAACAAAAGACCACGTTGTTTGCCGAATCGCAAAATGCGAAGAGACTGTGGGCCCAGCACTTCGGGGTTTCGGGGTTCGGGATTTCGGGGTTTACGAACACCTGACGCACAAAGAAAATGAATTAAGAAATGTTGAATTGCGAAATGAGAAAAGACTATGGGCCCAACACTTCGGGGTTTCGGGGTTTAGTAAAGCAAAGGAACTCCGCGCATATGTAACAAGCAAGTCCCGAATGCTGAAATATCAACTTTGTAGTTAATATCCTTTTTAAATCACATGCTCCAACAAATAAACTTGGAATAAATAAATGATCGGGTTTGTAATTGGTAAAAACAAATAATTATTGTGTTTTCTCAAAAAGGAATTTATCAAGAAATAAAATGAGTTTACAAACTCAATAACATAAAATCATAAACACAGAGAAAACCTCCAAACAGGGAATAACTGATTTGATTCAAGAAATGCTTTCAAGCTCTTGTCTCACCCACTGTGTACGGATTACAATATGACTCAAGTATTTATAGGAACAAAACTTTCCCCTTCGACCTTAGGAAAAATTAAATCAGGGTGGTGATGGTATTTGGTGGCCTGCAAAGGCTAAGGCGACCACCGCTTGACAGTGAACCCTCACATCTTGAAGGGTCAATATGGCCACCGATCCGCCATCATAAAACGGTGAAATGATTACAAACCAACAAATGGGATCCTTCGAGTTAACTATGCTTTGATGTGTAAGCTACTGGTGTGTAAGAATGAGACCCAAGTTAGGTAGATATACTTGCATGTTGATATTTGTGTAGGTAAAGATGCAGGACCGTAGCACATAACTGAGTTTTCCAATTATTAAACTAGAATCAAGATGAAACTATACCTATGACAATGAATCATTATATATATATATGGAGAAAGCTATAGGTATGTACATACTTATAGGTGGAAATAAGTACAAATGTTAATGGAGTGTTAAAGCGAATTCCCTACAGTAAGAATGATTATATACGCCTGTATACGCGCACATAGCATACAGTCAAAATACCTATTGTTCTAGCAGTCATGAAGATCCAACCTTGCAATTAAAAGCATAATTAAATGTGCAACACTAATTACTTTGATAATCTCAGACTCCCTTTTTTTTTTATTTCTCTGGTAGGTTCCCTTAGATGATGATAATGATCTAAGAAATGTCGATGTATAAACATGAACGACAATGACTGAGATCGTATACTTCTGTAATAAGCTATACAAAGTAATAACATTACTAAAGTATCGATGCATGACCAGGATACACATTTAATAGGATTATATGCATACATTTGTATATTACTTGATACCTGTACAATAGTTTAATATTCTAGAGCCCTTTTATTTTTTTGTTGAGATGTGACTCAAAAGATGTGGGCCTTTGGAAATACATAAATTCCATGCAATGCATAAAAGTTCAAACTGTACAGACAACAAATACAACGTCAAAGCACTACCATATTTTTCGTGATTCGGGGAATCGCGATGCAAGCGTTCCTCCTGTTCTTTGTCCTTCGAAATGCCGAAACCTGAAATAGGGCCTAACGGTTCCTTATCTCCTCCCTTAATTCACTTTTCATACGACTAGTCTTGTGACCTGGTTCTATTCCTCCGAATGCTTTCGAGGTTTCACGATTCACGATTTCGCGATTTCTGTTGCAACGATTCTAGGTCCTTCAAACTCCCAAACCTTGAAATGCTGAAATCTCCCCCTTGAAAGATCAATGGTCCAGATTCCTTTTGAACCGACGACCACTATCCCACTGGATCGATGACCCACAACCTTTCGGCATTTTCCCCGAACCTTGACCACTCGCCACATGTCCTCCTTGATGAACGGTGTCGATCGTTTCACAATTTCACGAACCGGGAGTTCACGATGCAACGACTAAAAAATCACTTGTTTTTCCAGACCCCGAACTCCGAAATAGCGAAATTCAACGCCTTAGAGTGTTGGAAGACACTTAGCCTTAATCTCCTTGCTGCTCTGCAAGATCCAACGACTCTCTCAACTTCGACACTTCTTCCACGAAGTGTTTCCACTGTCCATACGGCTCCTCTCCTAGGGTGCTTCTAAGTGCTTAAATCCCTCATAAATTGGTGCGATCCTATGGCTCTCCGGATTTTGACACTTCTCCCCAAAGTGTCTCCACCGTTCAGTTCAGTTGCTCTCCTGCACGACCTCCCAGAGGTTAAACTCTGTGCACCTAGATCCTTTCTCCAATTGATCTAACGACAATTGTGCTCCCTCCTGAGTTTTATCTCTCTGAACCTCAAAGGTTTCTTCGACCTAAGTTTAGATATTTCCTATATACATATAAGTATGTTGGAGTAGTTTGAGAGTTAAGGGAAGTGATAGAATTATGGAAATAATTTATCCACATAAACTTTTATGTTCGAAGTAAACTAGACTGGTGTAATAATGTCATTATGGACAGAAATGAATCTTTCCTTCTCTTAAATTCTAAGCTTAAACGAAATTGAATTATGTCATAGATTTTTATTTTTTTTTATGGTGAATTTGAGGTACATTACATATGGTATCAGAGAAAAAGATACAACACTGGGGCTGAACAGGGCCACAGTAGCTACTTAGTATACATTCTAACGTATGTAAAACTAATAAATCTTATGGTTTCAAACAGAAAGCCCTTTCTGTTTTTTGTAAATTATGGAAGCTCAGGAGGGTGCAGAAATCAAGATGGAAGGAAATCTGTAGCAAGGACCTCTAGGAGATCCAAGACAGAACAGTAATGGAAGCTCACCCACGGAGGTGTTGGAAACAATGAGGAATCTTATTGTTGAACTACAGGTTTTCAATGCTGACAATGAAAATTTGAAGAAAGCACAGCAGGAATAGCAAGAGGTAAATGAAGTCCTACTGTGTAGTATAGTAACCAAGAAAATCCCAAAAGATGATAACCATGACGAAGACGTTAGAAAAAGGGCCTCCAAGAATTCTGGAATAGAAACAGAAAAAGGAGACAGTTCGTCTGAAGGGACACCTTCAGCTGAGGACAAAACTATACCAGACAGAAAAAGAAAACAAGTAGACCACCTTGAAGGATAATTTAAAAAGATTAAACCAACGACCTTTGATGGAGAATCCGGGACAATAGAAGAAGTTGAGGCATGGTTGTTGGTCATCAAAAAAATACTTCCAGATCTACAACTATTCCAGCAACATGAAGGTCAGAATGGCCATCTACAATCTGAAGGGGAAAGCCAGCATTTGGTGGCAGGACCTGAAATTGGCCAAGGGTCTAAAGGAGAAATAGTTGGAATGGTATGAATTTAAGAACTATTTCAAGAAACAATACCTTTCTGAAAGCTATTATGAAAGGAAGACAGAAGAATTTTACGAGTTACGACTCGGACAGATGACGATGGAGGACCTTATAAATAAATTTCTGGAACTACTAAGGTTCGTACTGTACATCTGGGAGGATAAGGTAAAAATACAACGATTTTTAAGTTGTTTACCACAGGCCTACCAAGACAGAATTGAGTTTGACAGCCCCAAATCCTTGAGTGAGGTATTCAGGAAAGCACGAATGTGCTATGACCAGTATAAACAACGGGTAGAGTTTCCCAAGACCTGGAAGGATAAGAAGAAAAATCAAATGAACTAGCGGATGAAGGGATATCAGCCAACTCCTTATCGGAATGCAGCAAAAAGTTTCCCAAGGAAGTATTTTCACTCCAATCATCCGAATATGCAAGGTAGCGGTAAACCGTTAAACCTGGGAATGAAGAAGTTTAGGGACAACTCTCGTGAGCCATTAAAGTGTTGGGAGTGTGGAGAGCCTCATCTAAGGAGGAACTATCCATGTTTAATTGTAGCAAACAGAACTGTTGTTCACAATTTGCAAGAAGCCTCGACAGTGGGAGACGTGGGCAGAAGTCTGCATTAGATAAATGCAGCCATAGATGGTCGACAAGCTTACCACCAGTCCTCAGTGGTAGAAATTGAAGGTAAAATCAATGACACTCGAATTTATGTTTTAATTGACCCTGGAGCTACGTTAAGTTATATTACTCCCGATGTAGTAGAGTCGAATAAACTTAAGAAACTGAAGCACGCAAAATCATGGCTTGTACAACTAGCAATAGGTACAAAAAGGAAAGTAGTTGACTTTATTTCTGATCTTGAGTTCAGCTTAGATGGTCAAAAGATAAGGACCAATCTGAACATCCTACCACTAGGATCTTATGATATGATTATCGGGTGGTTGGAAGAACACAAAGCAGTATTAGACTGTTATACAAAGATACTTAGCTATAAAGATAATTTTGGCACTATTAGAACAACCCAAGGCATACCAAAAACTGTATCAGTCAGACAAGTTTTAGCGATGCAACTCAAGAAATGTATTAGAAAGGGATGTCAATTTTACACCATCCAAGTGACGAATCTATTAGAAAAAGAAGATAAGCCCAAGCTAGAAGACTTTGTTGTCCTACGTGAATTCAGAGACATGTTTGTGGATGAGATACCAGAATTACCTCCTAGAAGGGAAATAGATTTCTCCATAGACTTACTACCCAGATCAGCCCCTATCTCAAAAGCACCCTACCGAATGAGTCTACCAGAACTAACAAAATTAAAAATACAATTACAGGAATTGTTGGACAAAGAGTATATCAGACTGAGTGTCTTTCCATGGGGAGCACCAGTGCTCTTTGTGAAAAAGAAATACGGTACTCTAAGACTATGTATCGATTATAGACAACTGAACAAAATGACCATTCAGAACAATTACCCCTTACCAAGGATAAATGATCTGTTTGATCAAGTTGGTGGGGCCAAGATATTTTCAAAATTGGATTTACGATCCGGTTATCATCAAGTTAGGATAAAGGACGAGGACATAAACAAAACAACTTTTCGAACAAGATACAAACACTACGAGTTTGTAGTCATAACTTTCCGACTCACTAACGCACCAGCCACATTTATGTGCTTGATGAACATCATTTTCAATCAGTACTTAGACAAGTTCATAGTAGTATTTATCGACGATATTCTGGTCTATTCTAAAATGGAGGAGGAACATGATGAACACTTAAGAATAGTTCTGCAAACATTAAGGAAAGACAAACTATACGCAAAATTCGACAAATGTGACTTTTATCAAAAAGAAATACAATATTTAGGACATGTCATTTCCTCGGAAGGTATTGTCGTAGACCCGAAAAAGATAAAAGCCATTATGAAATGGCCAGTACCTAAGGATGTGGCAGATATCCGGTCATTCATGGGAATCACCGGATATTGTCGCAGATTTATAGAAGGGTTTTCCAAGATAGCCTACCCTATCACGTCATTACAAAAGAAAGGGACCAAGTTTAACTGGTTGCAAAAGTGTCAAGACAGTTTTAACAAGATGAAAGAATTATTGACATCGACGCCCATTTTGAAGGTAGCAGACCCAGATAAAGACTTCATAGTATGTGTTGATGCAAGTAAAGAGGGAATAGGTGGTGTTCTAACTCAGTAAGGGCACGTGATTTGTTACGAGTCCCGGAAATTAAAAGAACACGAGCGAAATTATGTCACTCATGAATTAGAATTGGCAGCAATAATACATGCCTTAAAATTTTGGCGACACTATATAATGGGCAGAAAATTCCTACTATTGATGGATAATAGCAGGGTGAAATGTTTGTTTAACCAACCAGACCTTAATGCAAGACAAGCAAGGTGGCTAGCCTTCCTGAGCGAATTCGACTTCGAGGTCAGACATATCAAGGGTAAGGAAAATAAAGTAGCATACACTTTAAGCAGAAGAGTCCATGGGTTATTTGAGGTAAATATCAGCAGGGCAGAAAGTGATCTGGAACAAAGAATAAGGACGGCAAGTATTAACGACGGAAATTACACTAAGGTGACGGCATAATTTCAAAACAGTATCGCAAACTCAGATAAACCAGATCTAAGTATTGACAAGAAGGAACTATTACGATTTAAAAACATACTTTACAAACCAGATTCAGCAAAGTTAAAATTAACTGTTTTACAGGAAGTGCATAAGAAACCGTATTCTGGCCATCCAGGTTACCAGAAAACAATAACAACACTCAGAAAACTATTTTATTGGCCTAATATGAAGGGAGAAACATCAGAGTACTTGGCTAGGTGCCAAGATTGTCAGTAGGTTAAGGCCGAGCACCAACACCAAGCCGGCCTATTACAGCCATTACCAGTACCAAAATGGAAATGGGACACTATATCACTAGAATTTATAACAGGTTTGCCTAAAATTCAGAAACATAATGATTCTATCATGGTTGTAATTGATAAACCCAGTAATTCTGCACACTTTATTCCTGTAAAGTCTACTTTTAAAGCTATACACATTCCTGAAATATTCATGAAAGAAATTTTTAGACTGCATGGTATTCCTAAAATGGTGGTTTCAGATAGAGACGTAAAATTAACATCCGCTTTTTGGAAGGAATTGTTTGTAGGACTAAACACTAACTTGAACTTCAGTATGAGCTATCATCCACAAATGGATAGATAGACTGAAAGGACAAACCAGATCATAGAGGATATGCTTCGCATGTACGTAAGAACAAAACTGAGCAAGTGGGAAGACTACCTAGAATTGGTAGAATTTGCATATAACAATGGGTACCAAACTTCGACTAAGTTGAGCCCTTTCGAAATACTATATGGCAGAAAGTGTACAACTCCAATTAGTTGGGATAACCTGACTGACAGACTCATGGTTGGACCAGAGATGCTCCAAGAAATGGAGAACATTTTAAGAAAGGTACAACAGAACTTGAAAGAAGCATAGGACAGACAGAAGAGTTATGCAGATCAGAAAATGAGACACTTGGAATTTCAAGTGGGAGACCATGTCTACTTGAAGGTCAAAGCCCAAAAAATATCGCTAAAGTTAGGGAACTGTGCCAAGCTGGCAACCAGGTTTTGTCAGCCCTTCGAGATACTAGCTCGAATTGGACCTGTAGCATATCAACTTGCACTTCTAGCTAATCTAAGAATTCATAATGTATTTCATGTTTCTTTGTTGAAAAAGTATATTCATGACCCTATTCATATGATTGATTGGAACTTGGTGAAGGTGGAACCTGAAGGCGAGTTCCAGGTGGAACCCCTGTGCATTATGTACCGGAGAGAAATAGCACTTCGGAACAAAGTCGTCACTCAGGTAAAGGTGAAATGGAAGCACTTTAGTCCTGAGGAGGCCACTTGGGAGTTGGAGGGAGATTTGCAGAAATCTCATCCAAACCTGTTCCAAGAAAGGAACTAACACTGAGGATAGTGTTTTACTGAAGGGGGGAAAGGATGTTATATCCCCAAAAATAAAATATTTTTGAAATTTAAATTTATTGAAAATTTATTCTGTTTTTAGTAAATTCGAATTTGGAAAACTTTTGCTATTTATGGAAATTTCAAATTTCAAATTTAATAATTGCAATTAATTAACATGATTGTTGGGCAAAGACCTTATTTGACCCAACTAACTATTTTCCTATGACAGTTGTATGAAAACAAAATGTTTTATATTGATTGCAGGAGGACAAGTGGAACAGTCATGTTGAATTTAGCTAACCATGACTCCATGAGCGGGGAACATGTTGGAACTACCCCTAGGCTGATTGTTACAGGTGGAAAATCAGTGATTTGGCCATTGGCAGCCCCTGAAAATCAGGGATTTAGAAAGCTACGAAAATTCCCAAGGGAGGGAAAAAGACCTCGGCAAAATTGATAAATAACATATGTGAGGAGGTAGGACGCTGCCAAATATGCGGAGAAAAGAGATTATGGATTTTCCTTGTTGTTATGAGCACTGTTGAGTAAGTGTGAGGAAAGAGGATAATTGTTGGAAATGTGGACATTGTTGAGGAGGAGTATTCCAAATTCGCCCTCATGGATTCATGGTCAAGCTAGGGGGTGAATCGGGCAAGAAATTTTGGTTGCCTATTCTACGGTTGGGAGGAACGTGGTTGTTCCCTTTGCCTTCCCGCAAACTGGTTCAGATATGTTGATCTACTCCTTCTTTGTTTTAAATAATCATTTATATTGGTGATATGTATATTTTAATTCTGTATTGAAGTACTTCTATGGGAGAAATCTGTCGTGTCATAATCCATTTCTGTAATAGGAAAAACTGTAGGAACATAGTAGGAATTATTTGTTATAGGAACATTTCTAATACTGTAATGAATGGACTGGTAGAAACGATGGAGGATATTCATCCGGGATAGAGGTAGAATAGAAATAACAGATCATATTACAAGTCACTTTGTACAGGGCATGACAAGTACAGAAATTATTGTATATGAAAGTATTAAACTAATTAAGAAGATTTTAGTGCGATTTGTTTTTCTAAGAGTTATGCTTGCCATGAGGTCATACACCTTTAAATATTCGAAAGTTCATAATTAGACTGTTGTTTAATGGAATAAACCGTAGAGAACAAAATGGTGTGAAAAGCAGAGGTCAATCGGATTTTGGCGATTACAAATGTCGAACATAAAAACAAAAAGACCACACTGTTTACCGAATCGTGAAATGCGAAAAGACTGTGGGCCCAACACTTTGGGGTTTCAGGGTTCGGGATTTCGGGGTTTATGAACACCTGACGCACAAAGAAAATGAATTAAGAAATGTCGAATTGCGAAATGAGCAAAGACTGTGGGCCCAACACTTCGGGGTTTTGGGGTTTAGTAAAGCAAAGGAACTCCGTGCATATGTAACAAGCAAGTCCCAAATGCCAAAATATCAACTTTGTAGTTAATCTCCTTTTAAAATCACATGCTCCAACAAATAAACTTGGAATAAATAAATGACCAGGTTTGTAATTGGTAAAAACAAATAAATATTGTGCTTGCTCAAAAAGGAATTTATCAAGAAATAAAATGAGTTTACAAACTCAATAACATAAAATCATAAATGCAGAGAAAACCTCCAAACAGGGAATAACCGATTTGATTCAAGAAATGCTTTTAATCTCTTGTCTCACCCACTGTGTACGGATTACAATACGACTCAAGTATTTATAGGAACAAAACGTTCCCCTTCGACCTTACGAAAAATTAAATCAGGGCGGTGATGGTATTTCGTGGCCTGCAAAGGTTAAGGCGACCACCGCTTGATAGTGAACCCTCACATCTTGAAGGGTCAATATGGCCACCAATCCGCCATCATAAAGCGGTGAAATTATTACAAACCAACAAATGGGATCCTTCGAGTTAACTATGCTTTGATCTGTAAGCTACTGGTGTGTAAGAATGAGACCCAAGTTAGGTAGATATACTTGCATGTTGATATTTGTGTAGGTAAAGATGCAGGACC
>SNQJ01S0027982.1:64680-81234 GCA_010110895.2 Picea sitchensis | reverse complement strand
TTTCATTTTCTAAATCATTTGCAGAATATAATATTATTTGCAATAAAATATGACTAGAGGAAGAAATTCTAATCACCATGTGATACTATGAAATATAATGTTATAAACCTGTCTCCACTTGGTGATGGTGCTCTCCTTGTGAGGTGCCAAGAGCTAACTACTTGTTTCCTTGAATCCTCTTCTCCAGTGTTTTTCTGCATTCTAATTATCTTTATTACAAATGTAAATCTAGTGATATTGATCAAGGGCTTAGGGCCTTCTCTTCAGGATTCAAACACTGATAAAAATCACCCACACCTGACATAAAAAGTAAAATGGTATTTACAATGAAATGAGTGAAAAAAAAAAAATCTTGTGAAACATAGTGCTTGAGCATTCTCTCATTGATAGGTCCTCCTCGCAGATTTGCTCCATCCATATCCTTGATAAAAAAAAATGAATTGTTTCCTCTGTAGGCGTGTATTATGAATGGGCCTTTCCATAGATTCTCAAATTTTTCATGTTTTTCCTTTTCTTCATTCCTTGAGTCTCATTTCAATACTTTGTCTCCTATCTGGAAGTCATCAACCTTGGTCCTTCTATCATAGATTTTATTGATATTTTCCTGAATCACCTGATTTTAATTGTAGACCTCTTCTTTGGATTGTTACAACTGTATAGTTTGATTTATTCTTCTTTGGATGTCATTTGGTTCTACCTGTACTTCCTGCAATAATTTCATTACTAGAACACCTAAAGAAGTAGGAAAGACAACATCCATTCCATAAACCAACTGGTATGGAGACATACCAATTGACCTTTTTGTAGTAAGTCTGTCTTCCCTTAGTGCATGTACCAACTTATTGTGCCATGATTTTTTGTTGTCCTGCAACAACTTCTTGATGATGTTGACCAGACTCTTATTTGAAGACTCTAGTAATCCATTGTCCTGAGGGTAATAGGATGTAGAGTGTCCTAAGGTGATCTGATATTTGCTGCAAAATTCTATCATGTTTTTTTATTTGAATGTTGTTGCAATGTCAGTGATAATTTTCTTGGGACATCCAAATCTAGAAAGAATTTTAGTTTCCAAAAATTTGATGATCACAACATTAGTGGCTTGCTTGGTGGGTACATCTTCAATCCACTTGGTGAAATAATCAGTGGTTGTGAGAATCCACTTGTGCTGGCCTAATGAAGGTGGGTGAATTTCTCCAATGAAATCCAAACCCTATTGTTGAAATGGAGCCTCAACTGAAATTGGCTTCAAGGTAAAGGCAAAAGTTTCCTTTTTCATTCAAAGATATAACATTTATGGTAGCTGGTCACTTTCTTGTGGACATCTACAAATAAAGTTGGTTAGTAGAAACCATCCCTAAGAATTTTATTGGCAGCAATATTCCAATTCAAATGTCCACCACAGTCTTCTTCATGGAATTCCTACAAATTTTTATTAGCTTCATATTTCAACAAACAATTTAGTAGAATCCCTCCAATGTCTTTCCAATACAGATTGTCATTTAAAATACAATATTTCATAGCTTTGAGTTTCAAAAATCTAGCTTTAGTTTTAGTTAAACCATGAGGAGCTTGTAGATGATGTAAAACAAAAATAAGGTCTACATACCAGGAAGAGTTTGAAAAAACGTCTTTAACTTGGGGAGTCACCTACTCTTCTTGTTCATCAATTGTAGCTATAAAATTAATATCCAAAGCATGAAATTTGGACTCGACCATTAGTTTGGATAATACTTGACCCTTGATAAGCTTGGTTGGTTTGATCTCAATATCATATTCAAGGATAACGACAATCCATTTACCCCTTCTGCCATCTGGATTGTCTTGAGTCAGAATATCTTTGACCAAAACATTAGGGACATAACAAATAATATGTGAGTGGATAACATATACTCTGAAATCTTTAATTGCTTTCACCAAAGAAAAATATTTATTTTCCATGATGTTACAATTCAATGCAACATCTCTCAAGGATTTAGTGAAGAAAGAAATAGGTTGTTCATGGACTTCACAGAACTGTTGCAATGGTATGTTCAGAGGAAAAAGAGAATAGGAGTAAGTCTTTTGTATAGTCAAGATTGATAAGCACAGGGGCTTGTGTCAAGGCTTGCTTCACCTTATCAAAGGAATGTTTTTCTTCTATAGTCCATTTTATTTTTGTATCTTTTTTCAGCATATTTGTTATGTTTGTGAGAAGTTATGCCAAGTTAGGGATAAATATTCTTAGAAAGTTTATTTTTCCTATGAAAGACTGCAACTCTTTTATGTTTCTCGGATGATCTATTTTTTGAATGGCTTCAATTCTGCTAAGATCTATTTTGATTCCATATTTAGATATGATGTGTCTTAATAGTTTACCTTCCTCTAGACCAAACAAAGTTTTCTTTGGATTTAGTGAGATTCCAAATCTCCTGCATTTTTTAAAAACATTTCTAAGGTGGAGTAAGTGTTCTTCATCCATTCTTGAAAAAATAGTTATGTCATCCAAGTATATGACAATGAATCTCCCAAGTTCATCCACAAAAGAAATATCCATTGCTCTCTTAAATGTGGCCCCGTCATTCATTAAACCAAAAGGCATTTTCACATACATGAAAGTTCCCCATGGTGTAGTAAATGTTGTTTTATCTTGATCATCAGGGTGGACAAACACTTCGTTATAGCCAGAAAAACCATCTAACAATGAAATTCTACTGGATCCAACTACCTTCTGCAAAATATGGTCCATTTTGGGCAAGGGATAGTTGTCCTTAAGAGAGACTCTATTGAGGTTTCTGAAATCAATACAGAGTCTGATTTCTCCACTTTTATTTCTGGTAGGAACTAAATTGGACACCCATTTAGAAATCCTTAATGGGACAATGATTTTAGCATCATACATCTTCTTTATTTCCTTTTCAATTAGAGGCATCAACTTTGGGTTAATTCTCCTAAGTTTTTGCTTGAAAGGATTATGATCTTATTTTATGGGAATTTTGTGTTGTATAATGCTAGTATCATAGGATTTTAAATCTTCATAGTTCCATGCAAAATCATCTATAAACTCTTTGAACAATTCTATATATTTCTATTTTTTAGCAGGAGGTAAAGATTTGGACAATTTCATCGTTTTCAGTTCCTTTTATGTTCCTATGTTACAGTATTCGACATCTTTTCCAGTAGGTTCATTTTTTGGTTTTTTAGATACATCATCAAAATCAAACAATTCTTCCAATGGGACTAATCCTCTAGGCAGAATATTATCCTTTAATTGCAAAAAATCTATTTTTTTCTGTTTTTTCATTTATTTCTTCTAAATCTATCATATTTACACTTTATGTTTCGTTATCACTATCTACATCAATATTTTCACATCCAAACTCATTTTTTGATTGCAGAAAATCACCAATTTGTTCATCATTACCAAAAACTTACAAATACCTGACATTGTCTGGGACAAGAGGTCTGCATTTCACCTCAACTGTATACTAGTGATTAGGATGAAATGGTTTCTTACAAGTGGATGTTGAGGTAGCCATACCATCAAAAAGTATGTGTTGGCCTCTAAGAATCACATGAAAATCATATTCAGTAAAGCACTACAAGAAATCTAGAACATCATTTATGTAAGCCCTTAGTCTCAGGTGTTTGGCAGAATACTCACCTTTGACCTATTTTATTATGAGTTTAGAATCCCCTCTTATTGAGATTCTCTTAGCACCAATATTTTTTAACAATTTCAAACCTAGCATTAATGCTTTATACTCGACTATTTTGTTGGTGCACAGAAAATTCAACTTGTAGGAATGGGTTTCTATATATATTGATTTTGAATTTGAAACCCACACTCTAGCTCTTGATCCTTCCTTGTTGACAGCACCATCAAATTCTAAACTCCACAGAGGTTTAGTTGATTCATCAGATTGTACCATCATTGTTTCATCTTATTCAAGGATTGTTTTGTTTTCCTCCACGTTATAAACATCATCCTCCAAATTTTCAATTTGACTTTCCATGTCTCCATCATTATATAAAATAAAAGAGTCGATATCAGAATGAACATAATATAAGGGGTAGTTATGTGGTTTATCTTGACTACTGACTATGTATTTCATCAATGTCTCCCTGTATAATCTTATTTTCTTACCAAATAATGGGATGTTGGCATAATACATGTCCAGTTGTAGGGTACCCTGTAATTTTTCTCCCCATGAGGGAGATAACAACATGCCATATTTTGGAGGCATGTATGCAACAACAATGTCCATTACCATGCTTTTGGATGGGATTTGTGCCAAAGTAACACACAAATATTTGATTAGACCTATGCATTTTACTTTGCTTGAATCAAAAGAGTATAAATCCTTGTAAGTTATGGTGATATAGAGTCCTAATTTATCCATAACAGCCTTAGGCATAAGGTTGTGAGAAGAACCATAACCTAGCATGACATTGTAAAAAGTCTTATCATGAATATTTAAGCCGATATAAAAAGGAGGGACAAAACCACTTTCAGATTTTCCATCAACTTCGTGACCAAACAACAATTTTGTTTAATCATCGACAATATTCATTGTGTCTATACCCACTACTGGTTCTATGTTCAGGGATTTGATTACTTGTGATCTATAAGAATTCTTATTCATCAATTCTGTAAGAGGAATAGGTATTTTGAGTTTTTCCAATTCACTTTCCAGACTAAATGAGCCTAGAGTTTTATTTTGATTAGGGGGATCTGTCTTCTCAACTACATTCTTATGTGAAGTGTTCCTAGGTTGAATAGTGGAGGGAATATCAGTTTGATCAGTTTTTTAAATAGATTCATATACTCTTTTTGTTCGGGCTTCTGAATTTTTCTTTGGAGGATTATCATGAAATTTCTTGATAGTTGTATCTGTTGTCTTCTTAAAGTCATAATGTTTCTTGTTTAGGTTATAATTGGACTTCTTAATTCTCAAATTGTACTTCTTATGCACTTCCATTATTGCATTTTCAAAATCTTGTTGTTCTTATTCGTATTCATCAACTTCAGTATGTGAAAGAAGAAATAGATCATGTTCTTCTTGAGTAAGAAAGATAGAATCATTATCATTTATTCCCATAAGATTAATGTGAACATCATCAAGTACCTCAATCATTTCTTCCCCATCATCAACATAGTTTTCTTGAAAAGGTGGCCTAATATGTTGATCAGGGCCTCTCTGTTCTCTTTGTTCCCTAGGTTCTCTTTGTCTGATTTGGGGACGATTTCTCCTGAAATTAGGATTTCTGATTTGAGGACGAGGTTGATTTTCTCTTGGTCCATTCCTATCAGTGATTTATAACATTTCCATCATTCTTTACATAGTTCTAACTAAAGATTCTATTTTATCATCAGCAGTGGAAGTGGATGGTTCTTCCTTGATAGTCACTCTCCTTTCTAATCTTTGTCTATCTCTCTTAGCCAACAAATTTGCCTCTACACTCACAACACATCTTTGCATTTCTTCCAAATTTGTAGGGTTTCTCTCTCTTAATTGGTAGGACATGTCAACATCAAAACCATCAGGGAAATTAATCAAAGCTAAGCCTTGAGGAGGTTTAATGTTAATTGGAATTGCATTATAAATATTGTTGAAGCAAGTGCAATAATCTTCGACACTTTCCCCCTAGTTTATTTTGATACTTTCATATTCAGATAATATTTGAAGTGGATTTTTCTTTACCTCCCATCTATTGAGAAAAGACTGGTGAAAGGAAGTAATATCATTAAGGCTAGAAGTTGGTAAGACTTTGAACTATTTCCTAACATCACTAGTTAAAAGAGTCTCATTTGGACATCTGCCTCATCTACTTCTTGCAGGTCGAATAAGTCATTCATTTTGTCAACATGTTATTGTGCAGACATGCTTCCAGTGCCATCAAACTGAGGAATCCTAGTTTGATAATACTGGGGCATATTATGTAAGGGAGCAACCAAAACAAGGGGAGCATGTCATGCTTCCATGATTGGTGGAGGAGGTTGGGTAGCGGGAACTCATGTAGCAGGCTGGATGGTAACCTATATAATCACTGGAGAAGTAGTGGAAGATGTGGAAGAGGCAGGGCTGGAAGATATAGGATGAGTTACTTGAGGATTAATAGAATATGCAGAGATGGAAAGGGAATAAATTTCAACAGACTATTGAATGTAGGATTTATGCAAAAATTGATCAAATTTTGATGCTAGATCTTGTAATTTCTCAAAATCTTGAAGGATTTGTTGGTCAATATCTACTCCAAGAGAGTGTCTTTCAGGGGTTCTAGGTTGGAGGATAGCTTGATCTAAAATTGTTTCATCCACAAAGCTATCAGATTTGGTTCTGAAAAGGCTATGCTCAAAAGGTAGATCAAACTGGATGTCTTGGATTGTGACAAACTTCTCTGGAAGAGAGGTGACCCTAGGAGGAGGACTACTACTCCCTTGACTTTCTACAATACTTTTTTTTCTAATTTCTTTTTTTGGATTATCTACTACTTTTATAGGTTGTGGATCAGGGTGAGATATGGTATGAATTATTTTTGGAGCCAGAACTTAAACGTTTAGAAATCTAATTAATTATTTACAAATTTTAACAACCTTTGAACATTGATCTCTTGAAATTTGAGATATTTGATTGTTCAGAAATAAAGTTTTCTTACTTAGGGAAGACAATTCATAAAGTTGGAAAATTTGTTCAGTTCCCCAGTATGGTCTCGACTATGTTAGAACTCTGTAATTTCCATAGGTTGTATAATCGAAGAAGAAATTTACAGAGGTAACTACCAAAACCACTTTTGAAGTTGGGATCTAGCCCTGCCAGCTTCAGAGAGGAATCTCTCTGTATGATTTAGATTTGTTTAAGTTTTAAATGTTAGGCTAGTTATGATAGTTCGGATTTGTTTGTTTGTTTGTAAAAATTGGCTAAATGAATGCTTAATTTACCATTGGGCTATTGTTTTGTATTTAAAGATGAAGATCAGATTCAGATTTTATGAGGTTTTCTTCATAGGGCAGGGTAGTAAAACCGTTGGATCTATTGAGATTAAATGAAATGAATAAGAAAAAATAAGAGGGGAAAGTCCACCAAGCAAAGGAGCAGTTAAGAATTCCCTTACTAAATTTTAGATGAAAATATACAGATCATTAGAAGACTAGAGACAGAGTATACGAGATAAATTATGTTCTATTGACTTTCTTTTAATGATTAAAATTTGAAAAACATACATTATCACAGAGAATAAGAAAATATTTAGCAAAGAATGAAAGACATCACCAACAATATAACACAAGAATCCTGTGAATAATCTTGTTTTATTACTAGCCGATCCTTTGAATAATTACACAATAGCTCTTGGGTGCAAAAATCAACCCTGAATACTTCGAAGGAAGAAGTATTTATAAAACTATTTACATCAGATGCTGTCATAAATGACTAGGATATTATGGAGAAATATCTAACTTATTATATCTCAATATTAAAAAATATAGGAATTTTGTTGATTTGTTCGGATCCTTGGTGTTGATTTTGTGGAAGTAGTTGGTGAATCATATTTTTTACTTTGGTTAGCTTCTCCATGTTGACTCAAACCTCAAACTGTCTTTACTCAAGTAAAGAGCATAGGTCTTCCCATCTCTTTTTACCTGGGATGGAAATCTTGAGTAACTTTCTATACATCTCATCCATTTTAGTATACTTATCAAAAGTAGGCTTGGTGATGAAGATATGTTTTATCTCATGTTGAATGCTTAGGTCCAATTGTAATTTCTCTAGGAAAGTTGTGCTAGTAATCCTTTCCAGTATCTCGAAAAACTTGGAACTATCATTTTCCAATGCACTGATTTTTTGTTTGTAATCTGACAGAGTGATTAGCTTGTCATTGAGTACTAATAGTCTAGGGAGACCTTTCTTATGTAGTACTTCAATCTTACTAAAAAATACTTCTGACATCCTCAAAAATAAAATAATTTTTGAAATTTAAATTTGCTGGAAATTTATTCCGTTGTTAGTAAATTCGAATTTGGAAAAATTTTGCCATTTATGGAAATTCTGAATTTCGAATTTAATATTTGTAATTAATTATTGTGACTATTGGGCAGAGATCTGATTTGACCCAACTAACTATTTGACTATGACAATTGTATAAAAACAGAATATTTATATTAATTGCAGGAGGACAAATGGAACGGCCATATTAAAATCATCTGACCATGACTCCATGAGTGGGGAACATGTTGGAACTACCTCTGGGCCGATTATTACAAGTGGAAAATCAGAGATTTTTCCATTGGCAGCCCCTGAAAATCATGGATTTAGAAAGCTGTGAAAATCCCCAAGGGAGGGGAAAAGACATGGGCAAAATTAATAAATAGCATATGTGAGGAGACATGATGCTGCCAAGTATGCGGAGAAAAGAGTCTACAGACTTTCCTTGATGTGATGAGCACTGCTAAGTAAGTGTGAGGCAAGAGGATAACTGCTGGAATTGAAGGACATGGCTGAGGAGGAGTTTCCAAGTTCGCCCTCATGGATTCATGGTCAGGCTAGGGGGTGAATCGGGCAAGTGGTTTTGGCTGCCCTATTCTACGATTGGGAGGAATGTGGTTGTTCCTTTTGTCTTCTCACGAATTGGTTCAGATATGTAAATCTTCTCCTTCTTTGTTTGAATGATTCATGTATTTGATATTATGCATCTAGTTGTGCTAAGTTGAAATAAATTTCATGGATGACATATGTTCGTTGTAAGAAGTTTATTATCAAAGACTAAATCTTGGGAATGGTTCCTCCTGAAACAAAACGCTAGACAAAACTATCTGCAAATGAAATTGAAAGAACAGATCCACCTACAGGAGCAGATTTAACTCTGAAATCAAAATTCTAGGTAGGATTGTCTATGTATAGATGATCTTGAAAGGTACAAATCTATTTATAGGCATATGTTTACTTCTGTAATTGAAGTTCCAGCAGATCTATCTTTGAATAGTTGAATTGGAAGAAGCCTGTGCATATAGTACTTATAGAATTATATATATATGTACAGAAGTGTAATGCTCCGTAAGCATAAGGGTTCGGAGACATTTATTCAGGACTTTTACCGATAAAGTAACTTAGACTATTGTTTAATGGCATAAACCGTAGAGAACAAAATGGTGTGAAAAAAATAGAGGTCAATTGGGTTTCGGCGATTTCAAACGCCGAACACAAAAAAAAACAAAAGACCACGATGTTTGTCGAATCGCGAAATGCGAAAGGACTATGGGCCCAGCACTTTGGGATTTTGGGGTTTGGGGTTTCGGGGTTTACAAACACCTGATGCACAAACAAAACAAACTAAGAAATGTCGAATTGCAAAATGGGAAAAGTTTGTGGGCCCAGCACTTTAGGGTTTTGGGGTTCGGGGTTTCGGGGTTTATGAACACCTGACGCACAAATAAAACGAACTAAGAAATGTCGAATTGCGAAATGGGAAAAGTCTGTGGGCCCAACACTTCAGGGTTTCAAGGTTCGGGGTTTCGGGGTTCACGAATACCTGACGCACAAACAAAATGAACTAAGAAATGTCGAATTGCGAAATGGGAAAAGTCTGTGGGCCCAACACTTCGGGGTTTCGAGGTTCAGGGTTTCGGGGTTTACGAACTCCTGACGCATAAACAAAATGAAATAAGAAATGTCGAATTGCGAAATGAGAAATGTCTGTGGGCCCATCACTTCAGGGTTTCGGGATTTCGGGGTTTAGTAAAGCAAAGGAACTCCGTGCATATGTAACAAGCAAGTCCCGAATGCCGAAATGTAAACTTTGTATTTAATCTCCCTTTAAAGTCACACGCTCCAACAAATGGGATCCTTCGAGTTAAGTATGCTTTGATGTGTAAGTTACTAGCGTGTAAGAATGAGACCCAAGTTAGGTAGATATACTTTCATGTTTATATTTATGTAGGTAAAGATGCAGGACTGTAGCATGTAATTGAGTTTTCCCGCTTATTAAACTAGAATCAAGATGAAAACTACAGCTACTGTTCTAGCAGTCATGAAGATTCAACCTTGCAATTAAAAGCATAATTAAATGTGCGGAATTGATTACTTTGACAATCTCAGACTCCCTTTTTTTTTTTAATTCTCTGTATAGATTCCCTTAGATGATGATAATGATCTAAGAAATGTCGATGTATAAACATGAGCGACAATGACTGAGTATTCGTTTATTTCTGTAATAAAGCTATACAAAATAATAACATTGTTGAAGTATTGATGCATGACCAGGATACGAATTAAATAGGATTATAGGCATATACTTGTATATTGTTGGATACCGATACAACAGTTTAATATTATAGAGCCCCTTTTCTTTTGTTGAGATGCGATTCAAAAGATGTGGCCCTTTGGAATACATAGATTCCATACAATGCAGACTGTACAGACAGCAAGTAGTCGAAGCGCTATCGACTTTTCGTGATTACGGGATTCGCGATGCATGTGTTCCTCCTGTGCTTTGTTCTTTGAAAAGACTGAAACCCTAAATAGGGCCTAACGGCTCGTTATCTCCTCCCTTAAGTCGCTTCTCATACGACCAGTCTTGTGACTTGGGGCTATTTCCTCCGAGTTCTTTTCGGGGTTTCTCGATTCGGGATTTTGCGACTCCGGCAACAACGATTCTAGGCCCTTCGAACTCCCGGGTCCCGAAATGCCAAAAAGGGCTTAACCGGTTTTGGCTCTTCCTTTAGCCTCCATCCGTGCGACCACGCCCTATGACGTGGGGCTAACTCCTTTGAGCGAGTCGCGATTTCGAGGTTTGTGAAGTTGTGATGCAACTCCAACCTCTCCTCCTTCTAATCCCCGAAGTCGGAAACTCCCCTTTGTTTTCCTCAAAGACGAAATGTCGAAATCTTTCCCCCTTGAGAGATCAACGGTCCCGATTCTTTCGGGATTTCGCAAACCGAGAGTAAATTAAATTTTAGGCAGGCACTAAACTACCATGCAACACTTATTATTAATAATCATAATGTCTATATTAAAAAAAAACTCCACTAAACTCCTTTCAAATTCTCTAATAATTCCAAATACTCCTGGGCCAATGATGTTACAACTATCCTAAAAAAATTTAAATCATTTCAAATAAAATAAATGTAAGTTAATATTTAAAAATTCCTTGTTCAACCTCATTTATATATATATAATTTTCTCAAATTTTTCCCATCCAAGTCTATGTTGCCCTATATCTTTGTTTTTGTTTTCTAAAAGTTATTTTAGCATTATCTTTGTTTTTCATTTCTCTAATGATTCACAGACTTGAAGTAAAAAATATGCTATCTGAAATGGTTTTAAGAAATGGCCTAGAGCTGCTATATTTATATTTTATTTGATATATGGCTTTAATTCAAATGCCTTTAGAGTAATCAGTCCATTGTTTGTCCGCGTCTTATCTGGATTAGAGCAACACAAAGCACGCTCGCAACTCCATATTCTCATGGACACTTGAATTAGGAGGTCCGTTTTATTTTTCAATACTTCAAAAAAACACTTACTCTGAGAATCTATTATTCTCAAATCTATTGGAAATCTATTATTTTTAATAGAACATTGGAAAAAACAAAACTTCCTTAAATTATTATGAAAACACACTTTGAGAATCTATTACTCAATAGAACATTGGAAAAAACATAAGTTCTTTAAATTATTATGAAAAAAAACACACTTTGAGAATCTATTATTCTCAATAGAACATTGGAAAAAACAAAACTTAGTTAAATTATTATGAAAACACACTTTGACAATCTATTATTCTCAATAAAACATTGGAAAAAACAAAACTTCCTTAAATTATGAAATTATGAAGGACAAATTGTTACAAACATGTCAAAAATATGATTCAAATTTTTCTTTAGAGGATTAAATCAAGTGTTTTAAATCTTCATGCAAATGAGATACCAATTTTTCTGTTTTTGTTTCTTATTCTTATAACTTCAACAATTATCTTAGTTGAAGGAATTCTCAAAATTTGGGAAACAAGTCGATATTTATGCCGAAAGGCATACACTTATTGATAATGGGCAGATTTAATAGGGGTTTAGTGTTTAATAAGTTTTCTATGGACAGGATTAAATATGGCTGGAATATTCTTAGTAGTCACACAAAATAAATGGCTATGATTTCAATCATTAACTTCCTAGCTATTATAAAGACATTCGTTTATGTGTTTACTTTTTTACAAATATGATTCAAATTTTTCTTTAGAGGATTAAATCAAGTGTTTTAAATCTTCATGCAAATGAGATACCAATTTTTCTGTTTCTGTTTCTTATTCTTATAACCTCAACAATTACCTTAGTTGAAGGAACTCTCAAAATTTGGGAAACAAGTCCATATTTCTAAAACACTCCCGAATGAAAAATACATAGAATTGCACAAATCAGCATGTAATTCCATAAATCGGCACTAACAGAATGTTGGAAACTTGTCATATATCAAGTGTGTAATGTGTCATTTGCATACCCTGGACAAGTCATGTCATATCAATTTGTATCATGTAATTTCAATTGATGAAAATTCTTCAGTCCTGGACAACAGAGGTATCCCAAGTGCAGCGAGTATTTCAGATGTAACCGAGGAGGAATTGAGGGGCAAGGGAGGATTGGCCACGTCATCTCCATTTCCTTCTAACATTTGAACAATCCTGCCCATGCAGGGCCGATCTCTGTAGTCGTATTGAATGCACCAAACCCCAATTTTAGTGAGTCTGTTTGCCTTTTCCTCATCTTCTGCTTCCATTTCTCCTTCTCTCCGCTCAATCTCTTCATCCCCAACTCCCCCCAATTCTCAAGAAGCTTGAAAGCCCACTCAGGAAAGTAAAACTGACTGGAACGGCTCACCTTCCAATCAAAGTTCTTTCTGCCCCCAACAATCTCCAGCAAAAGCATTCCAAAACTATAGACATCTGATTTATCTGTAACAGGGCCCATATCTCTGTAACACAACTCTGGTGCAACATATCCTGGCGTCCCTCTCCCGCCGGTCATTGAGATATGGTCGTCTCCCTTCCCACAAAATTTCGCCAGACCGAAATCTGAAACTTTTGGTGTAAACTCTGCGTCCAGCAATATATTGTGAGGTTTGATGTCGAAGTGTATGATGCGCTTCTCGCATTCTTGGTGTAGATATGCAATTCCCCGAGCCGTACCCAGAGCGATTGAATACAACTGTTCCCACCTTAAGACTTGCCCCTTTTCTTTTCCGAGGAATATAAATTTGTCGAGAGATCCATTAGGCATGTACTCATATACGAGGGCACTTGTAAAGCTTTCAAAGCAATAGCCCAGCAGACGGACCAAATTGACATGGTGAACATGTCCAATGGTGGCCACTTCATTCATGAATTGGGCCTCGCTGTGCCTATGCTTATCAAGAAGCTTAACTGCCACTGGAGTGCCGTTCTGAAGTTTTCCTTTATAGACTACACCATATCCTCCTTCTCCCAACCTTTCTGCAAAGTTGTTTGTCATCTTCTTGAGGTGAGAGAGTGAAAATCTGGTCGGCATTTGATAAGCATATTCCCTCAGAAATTTCTCCACCGCTGAAAGAGAACTACTAGGACGATATTTGATTCTCCTCCACAGGGCACGGCAAGTTAAGAAGATTATTAGGCATAAGGCGAGGGTTAACACGATCGTTATCATCACCCATCCTGAAATTATGAATCCTGCGGGGAACGAAAAAATGGATATCAATGTGAATTTCATCCAACCCCTAAGAGAATAATGGAAACAACATACAAATTGACAGTGAGGTTCGATAAATAACACCTGGTGATTTCAATATCCTGGGGCAATTGCTGCAAGCTAAAGATGCTGTGGAGTGAAGAGATTGATATGAGTGTAATCTTTCTTCAAAGTCCAATATAGAATTTCAAAGTGAGGTTCAATAGGAGGAAGAAATCATCAACTTACTTATGAAAAAAAAAATTGATCCCAGGGTGCAAACTCCTCCGATGGTGTAAACTGCGACTGCGGTGGAATGAAGAGATTAATATGGATGTGATATATGTCCAACCCCGAAGAGATTAATGGAAACAACATAGAAATTCGCACTGAGGCTCAATTGGTGATACTGAAATATAAATTTACCTGCTGCCAGGAACCGAAGATTCGCCATGGTGTAATCTGTAACAGCGGTGGAACGAAGGGATTGATATCAATGCGATCTTCTTCCAACCCCGCAGAGAATCATGGAAACAAAATAGAAATGGGAAGAAATCATAAAGTCAATTTCGTTTAGAAACGTCAAATGAATTAATTTCGTTTTATTTCAAACATTTAAAATACAAAGTCATTCGGAACAAGCGTGATACACGAGCAAGTATAATAAGCATGTCGAAAACTTTGCTGAACTCAATATTAATATTAAATAAAGTCACCAATTGCATTTTGAATAAGCCAAAAGCATCTACATTAAACAAACAAAGTAAACTCTTAACTACATTACATTATGTATTGAGGAGTCAAGGAAGCATTTTAATTACGTTGAAAGATATCTATTGGAGATGGCATAATTAATGTTCTTTTAATCTTAAATTCTAATCTAATGATTATGCATTTGAAGATGTTGGCATATTCTTAGTTGTCCTCCAAAATCAATGGGTCAAATTTATTGTTGATAACTTCTTTGCATTTATAAATACATCAGTTAACATGTTTACTTTTTAACATTTACCTAATCATATTAACAAAATATTATATGATTACCACGCTTAAATGATTAAGTTTTGGAATTCTTCAACTATCCACGGGTTTCATTATCTAGCTCAGTTAGAGTTTCATTATCTGACTAGGTTTTTTTTAACGCAAAAGTTTTTTTTATCGGCCGCAAAAGTTTTTTATCGGCCGTAACTCTTTCGACGTTCACCAGCCGCTAACTAGCGGTTGTGCTAGTTAAATTATATTCAATGTAATGCGAACAAATTGTTAAATTCAGAAATTTATTTGCATGAAACATAAAGTAATATTTTAAAGGATTTCAAATAAATAATATTTTAAAATTTTGTTTGAAATTAGTTAAAAATTGTTATAACTTTAGATTTGAGTGATTGTATTTATATAATTTTAGTGTTCTAAGGGTTTTTTTAGTGTTGAATCCATTTATGTATTCAAAAATACAATGATTATTTTATCAAAATCTGATTCACTTAAAATGAAAAAATTCAAAAAATCTAATGTTTAAACAACCCCAATAAAATTAAAAATTACATTTTGAATAAACAACCACAATAAACTTTAATTAAAGTACCAAATAGGTTTCTTATTCATGTGCAATGACTTCACTATATTCGGCGTATTCAAAGAAGCATGTTAATCCAAACATATCAATGCAATGATTAAATTATATTATATTATATTCAGTAAAATATGTATTATATATTATTTAAATAATGTGTTAGTTATAAATATTTAATATTAATATAAATTTATCTTAAATTTGGATTTATTAAGTATTGATGATGAGGAGGATGTTGATTAATGTCTATTAACATTGATTTGATTTATCCTATCATCATAATTTATTATAAAGTATTATAAAGGATTATTTGGAATTCTTTAAAATTTTATTTATGTATTTGAAAAGCATTAAGAGAAGAGTTCCAAGATCACCATAATTTTAGTGAATTAAAATGTTAAGAATGTTGGTAGTCTAACAAACCTTTTAAAATCGAGATCTAAGTATATGTTATACATTCTAAAAGAAGTGTTTTTCAACTTCTAACTCTCTTAGTGTTACAAATGTGACAAACTCTCTTTCATCCCACTACTTTTTGGGAATTGACCAGACCCATTTTCACTCTGGAGCTCATAAGTATTTGTTTAATTTTTTGATCATATAATTTTATGTCATGTATTAATTCCTTTATATTAAATTATCAAAAAAATAGAGTTAAAGAAATTTAATTACTTCTCAAGATAGATTTATGGTGATTAAATTTTATAAATGTTGTCACTAATACAAAATGAGAGAACAAATCACAATTAACATATCTATTTAACTCTTTAAAACAAAGATTAATAATCCAAATAATTAATGGTATTTAATTAAGAACATGTGTGTCTAATGGGCCTAAATGGGCCTAATGGTTAAGAACATATGTTTCTTCTTAAGAGGTCACAGGTTCAAATCCAGAGGGGGGTAGAGTATGTATACCAAATACAAAACTATAAATGCATATCCATAAGAGAGATTAAGTTAGATTAATGTGCTATGGACAATAAAGTTGATGTTTATAATGGTATTCCACTTGGACCCACACCATTGTTTCTTTCAGTTTTTCAGTTTTTTTAATTGTAGCACAATTTACTATTTTTAGCAGTTCTTTGGGTCCTGAACTTCTGGAGTTGTTTTGAGGCCCTAAACGACATTTTTTGGGCATGAATGCTCCGACAAATATGATTCTGTTCCAGACTCAATATTCACTATTAGCAATGTATTCCTCGGATAGATCTTTCTAACGATGTATCAGGTGCATCAAACGGAAATAGTATGCCAAAGTTACGACCCTGGGAAATTGATGTACCAATTTACCCCAACGGGGCCCATATTC
>SNQJ01S0027982.1:43137-54643 GCA_010110895.2 Picea sitchensis | reverse complement strand
TGCCATTCCGGACTCCCCACCCCCCCACCGTTAAAGGCATAAAGGTCGGGGGGGTACAAAATGATCTGAGGACCGTCCATTTGGGCATTGTCAGATGTCGCCACTAAAACTTGCGGATCACTTAGTCACTACACGACAACAAGTCTTATCCATTAGAAAAATTAGGATAAAACCATACAATGGGTAGCTCTAAGATTACCCTTTCCCACTTTTACACCATGGTCTTATTTCCTAAGGTAAACATATCCAAATTTACTCAAATAAAGGGTATTTTGACAATCCCTTTTCAAATCATTTGTAGAATAAAATATTGTTTGCAATAAAATATGACTAGAGGAAGAAATTCTAATCACCAGGTGATACTATGAAATATAATGTTATAACCGTGTCTCCACTTGGGGATGGTGCTCTCGTTGTGAGGTGCCAAGAACCAACTACATGTTTCCTTGAATCCTCTTCTCCAGTACTTTTCTGCATTCTAATTATATTTATTACAAATGTAAATCTGGTGATACTGATCAGGGGCTTAGGGCCTTCTCTGCGGGATTCAAACACTGATAAAAATCGCCCACACCTGACATAAAAAGTAAAATGGTATTTACAATGAAATTAGTGAGAAAATTTTTCATTCCTGTGAAACATAGTGCTCGAGCATTCTGTCATTGATAGGTCCTCCTGGAAGATCTGCTCCATCCATATCCTTGATAAAAAAAAATGCATTGTTTCCTCTGTAGGCATGTATTATGAATGGGCCTTTCCATAGATTCTCAAATTATTCATGTTTTCCCTTTTCTTCATTCTTTGAGTCCCATTTCAGTACTTTGTCTTCTATCTGGAAGTCATCAACCTTGGTCCTTCTATCATAGATTTTATTGATATTTTCTTGAATCACCTGATTTTGGTTGTAGACCTCTTCCTTGGATAGTTACAACTGTATAGTTTGATTGATTATTCTTTGGATGTCATTTGGTTCTACCTGTACTTCCTACAATAATTTCATTACTAGAACACCTAAAGAAGTAGGAAATACAACATCCATTCCATAAACAAACTAGTATGGAGACATGCCAATTGACCTTTTTGTAGTAAGTCTGTTTTCCCATAGTGCATGTACCAACTTATTGTGCCATGATTTTTTGTTGTCCTGCAACAACTTCTTGATGATGTTGACCAGACTCTTATTTGAAGACTCTGCTAATCCATTGTCCTGAGGGTAATAGGATGTAGAGTGTCCTAAGGTGATCTGATATTTGCTGCAAAATTCTATCATGTTTTTTTATTTGAATGTTGTTGCATTGTTAGTGATAATTTTCCTGGGACATCCAAATCTAGAGAGAATTTTAGTTTCCAAAAATTTGATGATCACAACATCAATGGCTTGCTTGGTGGGTACATCTTCAATCCACTTGGTGAAATAATCAATGGTTGTTAGAATCCACTTGTGTTGGCCTGATGAAGGTGGGTGAATTTTTCCAATGAAATCCAAACCCTATTGTTGAAATGGAGACTCAACTGAAATTGGCTTCAAGGGTAAAGGAAAAAGTTTCCTTTTTCATTCAAAGATATAACATTTATGGTATCTGGTCACTTTCTTGTGGACATCTACAAATAAAGTTGGTTAGTAGAAACCAGCCCTAAGAATTTTATTGGCAGCACTATTCCAATTCAAATGTCCACCACAGTCTTCTTCATGGAATTCCTGCAAATTTTTATCAGCTTCATATTTCAACAAACATATTAGTAAAATCCCTCCCGTTTCTTTCCAATACAGATTGTCATTTAAAATACAATACTTCATAGCTTTGAGTTTCAAAAATCTAGCTTTAGTTTTAGTTAAACCATGAGGAGCGTGTAGATGATGTAAAACAAAAATAAGGTCTACATACTAGGAAGAGTTTGAAAAAACCTCTTTAACTTGGGGAGTCGTCTGCTCTTCTTGTTCATCAATTGTAGCTAGAAAATTAATATCCAAAGCATGAAATTTGGACTCAGCCATCAGTTTGGATAATACTTGACACTTGATAATCTTGGTTGGTTTGATCTCAATATCATATTCAAGGATCACGGCAATCCATTTACCCCTTCTTCCATTTGGATTGTCTTGAGTCAGAATATCTTTGACGACAACATTAGGGACATAAGAAATAATATGTGAGTGGATAACATATACTCTGAAATCTTTAATTGCTTTCACCAAAGCAAAATCTTTCTTTTCCATGATGTTACAATTCAATGCAACATCTCTCAAGGATTTAGTGAAGAAAGAAATAGGTTGTTCATGGACTTCACAGAATTGTTGCAATGGTATGTTCAGAGGAAAAAGAGAATAGGAGTAAGTATTTTGTATAATCAAGATTGATAAGCACAGGGGCTTGTGTCAAGGCCTGTTTCACCTTATCAAAGGAATGATTTGCTTCTATGGTCCATTTTATTTTTGTATCTTTTTTTAGCATATTTGTTATGTTTGTGAGAAGTTCTGCCAAGTTAGGGATAAATATTCTTAGAAAGTTTATTTTTCCTATGAAAGACTGCAACTCTTTTATGTTTCTCGGATGATCTATTTTTTGAATGGCTTCAATTCTGCTATGATCTATTTTGATTCCATATTTAGATATGACGTGTCTTAAGAGTTTACTTTCCTCTAGACCAAACAAAGTTGTCTTTGGATTTAGTGAGATTCCAAATCTCCTGCATTTTTCCAAAACATTTCTAAGGTGGAGTAAGTGCTCTTCATCTGTTCTTGAAAAAATAGTTATGTCATCCAAGTATATGACAATGAATCTCCCAAGTTCATCCACAAAATCAATATCCATTGCTCTCTTAAATGTGGCCCCATCATTCATTAAACCAAAATGCATTTTCACATACATGAAAGCTCCCCATGGTGTAGTAAATGTTGTTTTATCTTGATCATCAAGGTAGACTAACACTTCGTTATAGCCAGAAAAACCATCTAACAATGAAATTCTACTGGATCCAACTACCTTCTGCAAAATATGGTCCATTTTGGGCAAGGGATAGTTGTCCTTAAGAGAGACTCTATTGAGGTTTCTGAAATCAATACAGAGTCCAATTTCTCCACTCTTCTTTCTGGTAGGAACTAAATTGGACACCCATTTAGAAAACCTTAATGGGACAATGAGTTTAGCATCATACATCTTCTTTATTTCCTTTTCAATCAGAGGCATCAACTTTGGGTTAATTCTCCTAAGCTTTTGCTTGAAAGGATTATGATCTCATTTTATGGGAATTCTGTGTTGTATAATGCTAGTATCATAGGATTTTAAATATTCATAGCTCCATGCAAAATCATCTATAAACTCTTTGAACAATTCTATATATTTTTGTTTTTGAGCAGGAGGTAAAGATTTGGACAATTTAATCATTTTCGGTTCCTTTTTTGTTCCTATGTTACAGTATTTGAACTCTTTCCCAGTAGGTTCAAATTTATTTTTTTTAGCTACATCATCAAAATCAAACAATTCTTCCAATGGGACTAATCCTCTAGGCAGAATATTATCCTTTAATTGCAAAAAATCTAGTTTTTCTTATTTTTCATTTATTTCTTCTAAATCTATCTTATTTATACTTTATGTTTCTTTATCACTATCTACATCAATATTTTCACATCCAAACTCATTTTTTTATTGCAGAAAATCATCAATCTGTTCATCATTACCAAAAAATTGCCAATACCTGACATTGTCTGGGACAACAAGTATACATTTCACCTCAACTGTATACTGGTGATTAGGATGAAATGGTATCTTACAAGTGGCTGTTGAGGTAGCCATACCATCAACAAGTATGTGTTGGCCTCTAGGAATCACATGCAAATTATATTCATTAAAGCACTGCAAGAAATCTAGAACATCATTTATGTAAGCCCTTAGTCTCGGGTGTTTGGCAGAAGACTCACCTTTGACTTGTTTTATTATGAGTTCAGAATCACCTCTTATTGAGATTCTCTTAGCACCAAGATTTTTTAACAATTTCAAACCTAGCATTAATGCTTCATACTCGACTATTTTGTTGGTGCACTGAAAATTCAACTTGTAGGAATTGGTTTCTATATATATTTCTTTTGAATTTGAAACCCACACTCCAGCTCCTGATCCTTCCTTGTTGAAAACACCATCAAATTCTAAAATCCACAGAGGTTTAGTTGATTCATCAAATTGTCCCATCATTGTTTCATCTTATTCAAGGATTGTTTTGTTTTCCTCCACGTTATAAACATCATCCTCCAAATTTTCAATTTCTCTTTCCATGTCTCCATCATTATATAAAATAAAAGAGTCAATATCATAATGAACATAGTATAAGGGGTAGTTATGTGGTTTCTCTTGACTACTAACTATGTATTTCATCAATGTCTCCATGTATAATCTTATTTTCTTACCAAATAATGGGATGTTGGCATAATACATGTCCAGTTGTAGGGTACCCTGTAATTTTTCTCCCCAGGAGTGAGATAACAACATGCCATATTTTGGAGTCATGTATGCAACAAAAATGTCTATTACCATGCTTTTGGATGGGATTTGTGCCAAAGTAACACACAAATATTTGATTAGACCTATGCATTTTACTTTGCTTGAATCAAAAGAGTATAAATCCTTGTAAGGTATGGTGATATAGAGTCCTAATTTATCTATAATAGCCTTA
This sequence comes from Picea sitchensis, assembly GCA_010110895.2. Taxonomy (NCBI): domain Eukaryota; kingdom Viridiplantae; phylum Streptophyta; class Pinopsida; order Pinales; family Pinaceae; genus Picea; species Picea sitchensis. Next base: position 49,975 of record SNQJ01S0027982.1, on the reverse strand, counting down.
GGCATAAGGTTGTGAGAAGAACCATAATCTAGCATGACATTGTAAAAAGCTTTATCATGAATATTTAAGCCGATGTAAAAAGGACGGACAGAACCACTTTCAGATTTTCCATCAACTTCATGACCAAACAACAAATCTATTTGATCATTGACAATGTTCATTGTGTCTGTACCCACTATTGGTTCTATGTTCAGGGCTTTGATTACTTGTGATCTGTAAGAATTCTTATTCATCAATTATGTAAGAGGAATAGGTATTTTAAGTTTTTCCAATTCACTTTCCAGACTAAATGAGCCTGGAGTTTTATTTTTATTAGGGGGATCTATCTTCTCAACTACATTCTTTTGTGAAGTGTTCCTGGGTTGAATAGTGGAGGGAATATCAGTTTGATCAATTTTTGATACAGATTCAAATACTCTTTTTGTTTGGGCTTCTGAATTTTTATTTGGAGGATTATCATGAAATTTCTTGATAGTTGTATCTGTTGTCTTCTTAAAGTCATAATATTTCTTGGTTAGGTTATCATTGGACTTCTTACTTCTCAAATTGTACTTCTTATGCACTTCCATTATTGCATTTTCAAAATCTTTTTGTTCTTATTCGTATTCATCAACTTCAGTCTGTGAAAGAAGAAATAGATCATGTTCTTGTTGAGTAAGAAAGATAGAATCATTATCATTTATTCCCATAATATTAATGTGAACATCATCAAGTCCCTCAATCGTTTCTTCCCCATCATCAACATAGTTTTCCTGAAAAGGTGGCCTAATATGTTGATCAGGGCCTCTATGTTCTCTTTGTTCCCTAGTTTCTCTTTGTCTGATTTGGGGAGGATTTTTCCTGAAATTAGGATTTTTTATTTGAGGACAAGGTTGATTTTCTCTTGGTGCGTTCCTATCAGTGATTTCTAATATTTCCATCATTCTTTACATAGTTCTGACTAAAGATTCTATTTTATCATCAGCAGTGGAAGTGGATGGTTCTTCCTTGATAGTCACTCTCCTTTCTATTCTTTGTCTAGCTCTCTTAGCCAACAAATTTGCCTCTACACTCACAACACATCTTTGCATTTCTTCCAAATTTGCAGGATTTCTCTCTCTCAATTGGTAGGACATGTCAACATGAAAACCATCAGGGAAATTAATCAAAGCTAAGCCTTGAGGAGGTTTAATGTTAATTGGAATTGCATTATAAATATTGTTGAAGCAAGTGCAATAATCCTCGACACTTTCCCCCTAGTTTATTTTGATACTTTCATATTCAGACAATATTTGAAGTGGATTTTTATTTACCTCCCATCTATTGAGAAAATACTGGTGAAAGGCAGTAATATCATTAAGGCTAGAAGTTGGTAAGACTTTGAACCATTTCTTAACATCACCAATTAAACTCTGGGAAAAGAGTCTCATTTGGACATCTACCTCATCTACTTCTTGCAGGTCGAAGAAGTCATTCATTTTGTCAACATGTTGTTGTGTAGACTTACTTCCAGTGCCATCAAACTGAGGAATCCTAGTTTGATAATACTGGGGCATATTATGTAAGGGAGCAACCAAAACAAGGGGAGCATATCGTGCTTCCATGATTGGTGGAGGAGGTTGGGTAGCAGGAACTCCTATAGCAAGCTAGATGGTAACCTTTATAATCGTTGGAGAAGTAGTGGAAGATGTGGAAGAGGCAACACTGGACTAGGCGGAGCAAGTCGGCTTCTTCGTTTAAATCCTTGATCACTTGCCACTGCGCCTGCTATCTGGATTTACTGTTTGAGCTTGATGCTAGAAAAATGATCGGCAACATGTTGGAAACTCGAGCTCTGTTTCTCCTTAGCGCACAGAGTTTCTGGGCATTTCTTCCTTTGAACTTACTACCACTATTTCACCATCGAATGTGCCTTAACTGGGCACATGTGCAAACCAAAACCTTGCGTTTTATTCAGAAAATAGAATCAATATATCCACGAAGAAATACCATTGTTTTCTCTTAACAGATAATTGATATGTTGAACAAATACAACGCCTCTGGTAGGCTCTCTCCTCGTGGCAGCTTTGGTAATTGAATGGAAACTTTTGTCGACAAGTTTCAATGATGTGGCATGAGCTGAGTATTGGTCACCTTGGTATTTTTTGATAAATACTGGGCACATGTGCAAACCAAAACCCTGTGTTTTATTCAGAAAACAGAATCAATATATCCACTAAGAAATACCATTGTTGTCTCTTAACAGATAATCGATATGTTGAACAAATACAATGCCTCTGGTAGGCTCTCTCCTCGTGGCAGCTTTGGTAATTGAATGGAAACTTTTGTTGACAGGTTTCAATGATGTGGCATGAGCTGAGTATTGGTCACCTTGGTATTTTTTGATAAATAACCCTTAAGACATCTGTCAACAAGGTTGGGTTTTACATTGGCTTTGGTGACTTATGTTGTGTGTTGATTGCAGGTCTCGGATGCTAGAGATTAAAGCATTGGGGCTAAGGCTCGGCCTTCGGGGCCAAATTTTAATAAAAAACACAAAAACACTGCATAAGGCCATGGACCATCTTTGGTCTAAAATATCCAGAATTGCTTATAAAAGAAAAGAGGAAAAAATGGGCAAAATAAGCCACAATTGGCTAGTATTGATTTAACCTTGATCTGTTCATGATAGCGTTGCAAGAATATCACTATTCCAGTAGCGCACCTGTCGTAACCAAAAGTCCAAAATTTAACACTGTAAACTGAGTACTAACACATGGAACCCTTTTAAGGTTACTAGAATTTGGATATAGAGTTTGGAAAAAATAAAATAAAAATAAATGAGGAAATTTCATTTTATTCATACTTCATATTTGGGTTTGTTACAAATGGTATGCTCAGTTACAACATTGGGGTCTGTATGGGCTCAAAATATGTATAGAATGATGTTGGAGCTACATCAACAAGGAAAGACGATGAGTGATATTGAGAAGACGATGAGACATCCCTGTTTGTATATAAAGGATTAGAACAATCAAATCAACCCATTATTTAAAAGATTAGAACAATCAAATCAACCCATTATTTAGGATGTGATCTAAGAATAGTGAGTGATGCTAATTCATTTTACAACAAAACCATTCTTGAAAATTATGGTTTGCTTCAATAGTTTAGTGAGATTCACTCAAATCCTCCATTACCATTCATATATTGTAGCAGCACATGAAGGTAGAAATGTTGAGTTACATATTTGAAAATTAGAGTTTAGATTAGAGGTTGCATTGCCATATAGGAATGTTAAATTGCTATGTTGGAGTGTGTTTCCATTAGACATAAAGCTATTGAACATAGTTCCTTTGAATATGTTTTGAACACATTGCATTGTTGGGAAACCATAGGTTTGTGTTTTTCCCATTGTTGACATTTTCCTTGACATTACCGAGTACATACATCCAACTAGTATAATAGATTTGAGTGTAAGACTGAATAACCAAGAAAGAAAAAATTGTGAAAACATGGTTTGAGTAGTTTCCCTTTGTGTGAACTTTGGCATTGGTACTAAAGACGGGGACATCATTTATAGTTGTTTTCTTCTTATATTTGCATTGACAATCTCTAAACACAATAGCTTTGAATAATACAGTTTGCACTCAGAATTGATGCAGGAGCATCGCTCCAGCCAGCTCATCATACGCGCTCATTCAATGGGAGGAGAGAGGCGCAGCCCTCTCACTTTCAAATTTTGAATTTGGAATTTAATGTATTAAACGAATGTAAGGCTGGTAGAGCGAAAGTCGTGCCTTTGAGCAGGTTGTAGTTAGTGTCGCCTTAATGGTTGACAAGTAGGAAGGGATCTAACTCTGATTTGGATTAGATAGCCCATTCAATGTAATTCAATGTAATTGAATAGAGTAGGTAGCTTGGAGAGAAGAGCTCAAAGAGCCCCCTCATGTAAAAGATCTTAGATATTATTTTGAGTAGGAGAGTTCTGCATGAGTAGAGTATAACAGAAGGAAGATAGGATAGAGAAAGAGAGAAGAGAGAGAGTCGAGACTCTATTGCAGTCCGAGCTCGAACACATTGAAAAGAGGCATTTCATAATTAATACAAACAGAGCAGTTTTTCCTGCATGTTATTCTGTGTGTGATGAATGTCTTTATGTGTTTTGATATGTTGTAGATGTATGTTGTAGGTGTGCATTTGCAGGGATAGCTAGGTTCTGCTATCTGTGAGTTCTTTTATTTTCAGGTCTGGGTTCTTTGAGGCTTCATGCAATAGTGCAAGACAGAACACTACGAGTTCTGTAAGCCAGTGCAAGAGCGCACTTCTGAATTCTGCGGAATTTGGACAAGGACGTGCTAGGAGGGCGCACCAGAGGAATTCACTGACTCAGGGATAAGCCTCAAGGTTGTTGAACACCTTGGAGGTGAGAAAGTGCAGAGGAGGGCATAAGGAAGACATAATTATTGAGGGATTTTGTGGAAGCTCTACCAAGAGGGCATTGAGCAAATGCACTAGATGCATTGAGGATAACTCTTATTTCAAGTTTGTCAAGAAGACAGAGTCACTGAGGACTCTGGAGAACTCTAATAGGAGGGAATTGAGTTGATGCACAGAGTGCATAGAGGAACTCTATTGAGTTCAGAGGAAGGAAGTGTCACAGGAAGACCTTCACAGGGTCACTGAACACCCTGCAGGCTCAGGAAGGAGTGCTTGAGCATAAGTTGCCAAGAGGGCACTTATATCCTTTCAAGGAGATAAAGGGATAGAGACCATTGATATCCGAGCAGTTGAAGCTCAAGGTGGACAAAGACCTGTGCAAGGAGTGCACTAGGCCAACACTCAAGTGAAGTGTTGATAGACAGTCGTCTAAAGGCTCGTCAAGCATGAGTGAGCGCAAAAAGACTTTGTTTCAAGTCTAAAAGCTCAAAAGAGATAGCACATTTGTGTGCAGGATCCTGCAAGGAGTGTAGAGATCAAGAAACCTGTCAAGGTTTCATAGTTGCCAAAGCTCAGGAGAGATAGTGTCCTTAGAACGTAGGTGGGAGCCAAGGTTACAGGCTTCGCAAAAGAAACAAAGGTTTCAAGCCTTTGAAGCGTTCGAAATATTCCAAGGATTGAAGAGAGTGTGTGCTCAAGAAGGATCTACACCTGTCGTTAGATCAGCTGGAGAGGCGAGATCTGGAATGTACAAGCTCACATCTAGATACACAAGAGAACTCGCGAGGGAAGGAAAGCTGAAACGGACGGAGGAGATACTTCGTGGAGAAGTGTCGACATGTCGTGAGCCATTGGATCTTGTAGAGTTATGAGGAGCAAGGAAGGAGATTCAGACCGTTGGATCCAAGCCATGGGAGAAGCGTTGGATCGGAACCCGCGGAGCTATCGTGTATTGGAGGCTTGGGGTTTGAAAGAATTTCCTTTTGACTGCGAGGTCGCGAAGTGCCGAGCGCCAAGGGCTCGTAGAGCACGTGGCACATCCATTAGGTGGGACCCGCGTGGTTGACAGGTGGCATAACAACAAACGCCCAGAGAAAGGTGTAAGTGGTGACAGGTGGCATGTACTCATCGCCTGGGAAGGAGTCAACCCATTGCTGACTTTTTGCATCTTGGGGAATCGAAAAGGAAGAGCACGAGGGTTCGACACTCTAACTCGCGAGGGAGCGAGTTGCAAGAGGTGCTAGCGTTTATCCTAACGGGTGGTTATGCTTGGAAGGTGCTAACAGGAGGTAGCCTACCTGTATCACATCTCGGGTATTGGAGGTTTGGAGAAAGAGGAGTCGAGAGCTTCGACTCACGAACTCACGAGATCGCAAGTTGTGAAAGGCGCTTGTGTTAAGGCCTTGGTCATAGCATTGTGGTCGCTTGGAGGAGGTGAAGCTCGCGCCTGGTGTCAAGTTACATAGGGTGGGTTTTCATAAAGGACCTGTGGATTCGTGGGGTTCCAGTGAGGCCCAAAATAACTATTTTGGTTCTGCGGATGCGAAAGGAAGAACGATCCTGTAGCAGATTCTGGGTCGAGGGTCAGGGGCCTGCATCAAGTGGTATAAGAGCCTAATTTATCTGTATATTTTAGGCAGAGGGAGCTGGAAGAAAGTACTCTGATATGCGTCAAAGTGGTATCAGAGCCTAATTTTATCTGTATATTTTAGGCAGAGGGAGCTGGAAGAAAGTACTCTGATACGCATCAAAGTTGTATCAGAGCTTGATCTCGTCTGTAGATTTCAGACAGAGGAAGTAGGAGGAAAAAGAAAACACTCTGATACGCATCAAAGTGGTATCAGAGAAGGACTTCATTTGTACATTTCAGGTGAAGGTTTTTGTAGGAAACATCAACAAATAGACAGTCAGGAGGACTGTAGGGGAATGCTGGAAGCACTCACAGTTGCAGAGTGACAGCAGCAAGTTTTCCAAGAGGGTAGACATGAACGAAAATATGGCTATTGAAGGCCATGGACGTGGTGGAAAGAAGAACCACCAACAACAAGGATAATATGCGATGGATAAAGAGCTCGCCGAGATCAGAGCAAGAATGGAGAAGTTTGCATTGCAGATGCAGCATGATGCAAGATCGCATTGGGTGTATGAATGGCCTCTGAGGAGGAAAGCAAAGTGTCCAGTCAAGGAGTTGTTGGCTAGAAGACAATGGAGACTATTGAAAACATGGATGAGGTATGCTGAAAACCTCAACAAACCAGAGGAGGAAGTGGTTCATGTCTATGAGCCAGAAGCTAGGAGAAATCTCAGTGATGATGGGGAAGAGAGATCATTGGATGATCTCAAAGACTGCCAGGAGGGTAGGACAAAAAGTTCAGATTGTCAGTGTTAGGATATTTAGACACTTAGGAGTTAGTTAAGATCTACTTGGTATAATATGTTG
>SNQJ01S0027982.1:19832-36501 GCA_010110895.2 Picea sitchensis | reverse complement strand
AAAGTGGAAGTATTGTTTTGCCACTAAGTGGAGATTTAACGCTGTTATCCCTTTTTGGTAAGCCTGCATTGAATTATAGTCATTTTTATCACATTGTTTTAGAAATGGTGAGTTACACTTCATTTCTAGAGTTTGAACAATTATCCTCAAAGAATTATAATTTATAGATCCATAAGCCTGCATTGAATTATAGTCCTTTTTATCACATTGTTTTAGAAATGGTGAGTTACACTTCATTTCTAGAGTTTGAACAATTAGCCTCAAAGAATTATAATTTATGGATCCATAAGATACTAACCATTAGCAAGTTTTGAGATTTTGATCAAATTATTTTAGGTAAAGAGTAGATTCCAGAAAGTTAGATCTTAAAGACCATGACAAACTACATTAGAAATCTGTATTGAACCTCACATTAACACCTGCAAACACATTAGTTCGTGAGGTAAGACGTTCCACTATAACAGTTGTATTGGGATAAATCTCAAAAATAAGTATCAACCATCAGAAGTTGGATGAGCTTATATTTGAAAAACATTTTGTTGAATATCAATCGCAACCAAAGGATATTAAGTGATCAATTGTCTTCTATTGGGAAGCCAATAGATGATGAAGATATAGTTGCTTTGACGGTGTGAAGCTTGCCTCCCTCCTTTGATTCATTGCATCTGCTTGGGTAAACTCCAAACACTTAGGTCTGAGAAGCTATCAATACTAGTTCTATAGAAGGAAACTGATTAGATTAGATTGAAGTTAGTCTACTTCATCCAATTGGAGAGAGTACGTTTTGTGTTGGAGAGAGTACGTTTTGTGAATGACAGAAACTTAAAAACAAGCAAAACAATGTTAGCAATGCATCCAAGAAATCTAAATTCTGATGTTAATGTTGTAATAATCCTGGATAGTTCAAGAGTTATTGTTGGAAAATATAGTATGACTTACTAAGAAATCAAAATAAATCGAGATATGCAAACATTGATGAAGGAGTTGAGGAAGAAGTAGTAGGTGAGTTTAAATTCACTAAATAATGAGCAAATGGTTAAATTCACTAAATAATAAACAAATGGTTACATACTTTTCAAACATGATTCACTAAATAATGAACAAATGGTTACAAAATTGTCAAATATGATTCACTAAATAATAAACAAATGGTTTCAATAAACAAATGGTTTCAAACTTGTCAATTATGATGATGATGATGATGATGATGATGATTAACGTCCACTAAGATCGAATTGGTCTATCGGGCCTTAAGAGGGTAAGTGATTACTTGTGATTCTTTATAATTTTGTTTATGTGCTCGAAATGCATTAAGAGAAGATTTCCAAGATCACCATAGTTTTGTTGAGTTAAGAGGGTTGGAAGGTTGGTCGTGTGACAAATATTTTGAAAATGATATCTAATCTGGGTATAGGTTGGACAATCTAAGAGAAAGTGTTTTTCGTCTTCAACCTTCTTTGTGTCACAAAGGTGACACACTCTTTCATCCCATGGAATTTTAGGAATTGACCAATGCCTAGTTTCACTATGGAGCTCGTGAGAATTCGTTCTTATCTTAGCAATGCTTATTTTTTTCTTTACACTCATCAAAACAGATAGATAATTTTGAGCTTCTAGATTAGGGTTGATTAAATCCTTATAATACTTTAACTTCTTTTTTTCTTCTAACTCTTTATCACACCACATTTTCTCCTTAAATTTTGATTTGATGATATTTTTAATAGTATCTTTATTTTACAAAATGGTGTCTTCCATGATTTCCCAATAGTTTAGCCAAGACTGGGCATCTTTATGCCATTCTCGCTTGAGTCGATGGTGGTTGCGACTCGATTTTGAAGCAATTTTAGGAAGCCTATTGTCTTCCATGTTGTTTAACTTGTTCTTATAAATTTGGTATCTAGTCATAGCCATGCTCTCAATGGGGGAGAGGTTTGTTTCTAAGAGGAGGATGGGATAGGGCGTATTTCCTTTAATTTTGAGATTATAGGTTATAAACTTCTTTTGTAGTTTCTCTATATTTCTCTATGATTCATGAGAGATACTACAACCCCATACATCACATCCATAAAGTATAACATATGTAACGAGAGTCTCAAAGAGGGTTTTCTACTTATCCCAAATCCAAAGATCGACTAAATTACAATTGTTTTCAATCCCATAATAAGCTTTCCATCCCCCAATAATCATTTTCTCAATCCTATAATTACAGTTGAGCTTGTGGTGAACATCAATTCCAAGATATTTGTATGAAGTCACTTCCTCCAAAAAAAAATTGTCATATACAAAGGTATCATAAGTGATTTTATTGGATTTAATAATCATGACCTTAGGCTTATCAGTAATAACAGTCATACCCATATTGGAGAAAAAATCCTTGAGGATTCTTAGTTGGTTTTCAATATCATGAGGACTCCTTGCCATAAGAGCAATATCATCAGCATAAATAAGACGATTGATGGCTATACCAGTGAGAGTAGGGCTAACACACCCTACTTTTTCCAAAAAATATTCTAACTTGTCAATGCATATGTCAAAAAAGGTAGGGGACAAGGGACAACCTTGTTTGACTCCAATATTGCATTTAATATCTTTCGACTCGCCCTCAATGTTTTTAAACTTAGCAATAACGTTCTCATACATCCTTATTGCAGTAGCCCTCAACTCAAGAGACACTTTTATCTCTTCCAACCTATTCCAAATGTTTTTCCTAGGAACCATGTCAAAAGATTTTCTAAAGTCAACAAAACAATAAAAAAGATTGGTTTTAGTATTTCGGAACTCCTCTTCAACGATCATAAAGGTAACAAGATGGTCCACAGTTGAATGATTTCTCCTAAACCATGGCTGGCCTTTATCTCTTTTACCGTGACTTTCTAGCCAAAGGGTAATCTTCTTTTCCAAAATAATTCCATAAAGCTTGGCTAAAATCATACTAATCATAATGGTCCTATAATGAGAGGGAATTTTTCTATCCCCATTTTTAAAAATAAGAACAATGAGGGTTTGTGCCCAAGGTTTAGGGAAGCCCTGCTTGACTGCTAAATTGAAGAGCTTGTGTATGTGAGGGATAAGGCAAGGCCCTCCAATTTTAAAAATTGCAGCTTGGTATCCTTCAATGTCCTTAGCTTTCCCATTTGCAAGTCGCTTAACCCCGAACTCTATGTCATCTAAAGAAAAAAATGCATTCTCTGTATGGACAATAGGAATGGTGTCCATGGAATTAGGGAACTCGTAAAGACTTTTGAGGTAGTAATTCCAGACCCTTAAGGGAATCATATTATTTTGTTTATTATTGTGGTTTAGAATTTGGCTCTAGAACTTCTTAGGATCCATCTTAGATAGTTGTGAAAGCTGCTCTTTCATTTTATTGATATAGTATCTTTTTCTCCTTTTAATTAGGGATTTGTAGGTATTGATCTTATTGAGTTTTAAGGACTCATTAGAAGCATCCCTAATGGATTTCCTAGAAATTTTACATTATTTATCGTACCAAGGGTTGGTCATTCTATTATTCTTTTTACAGGACACCTCGAAAGAGAACTTTTTAATAGATGTGGAAAGGGTAGTTTTAAAATTATGATAAAGTTCTTCAATGTCGTCCTTATAGTTTAGGAGATGTAATTTACTATTTAAATCCTTTAAGAAAAGGTCAACTTTACTTTTGTCAAATTGAAATTGTCTTTGATTATCAGAATTCTCTTCAATGGCGCTCATGTTCATCAAAAAGTTTAGAGTTAGGTTTAAAGGTTTATGATCAAAGTCGGGTTCATGGTCATTTAAGAGGTTAAAATTTGTTATTTGGTTGGAAACGGGGATATCAGATATCACATAATCTACGACACTACTACTTATCCCATGAATACAAGTCATCTAGTTGGAGTTTGGCCACTTCATTACTCCATTACAAATTATTAGGTCTTGAGAGTTGTAGAGCTTGACCAACTCAGTACCAAACAAATTATTAATTAGATATTCAGGACTTCTTTTGTATCTATTAGATAAAACAAGGTCCTCATCTACCCATAAAGGATTATGGTTGGAATCAGTGCTTAAAAGAGTATCTTGTTTAGTTTCATTCCTAACATTAAAGTCTCCTAGAATGAGGATATTACCTTCATTTTTCAAATTATAAATATCTTGTTCTAAATTATTATAGGGACAATTTCTATCTATATTGTTTTTCTTATAAAAAGTAGAATTAATAGGTGCAAAATAGAAAAATTTTATATACAACTTTTGAGCATTGGTGTCTAAGGTTTCTATCCAATTGTATTGATTTAGAGGGTCGATCTTATGAAGTTAAATGTGAGGAGAAAATATATTCCTCCTATCCCTCTACAATGGGACTTTTTGTTCCATGTCGACCACAAGACAAATACTTGTATGTTAGGGACCTTAGACTCTTCATGCTCCTAAATTTCAACTAGAAAAATAATATCAATATCACTCAGGATCCAACTTATCATAGGACCTTTGCACCATGGAAAGCCACGATGGTTTCAAAAAAGGATCCCAAGTGTCCCAAATTCATATTTATTATTATCCTTCTGGTCTGTATCCCTAACAATAGCTTTTTTATTTCTAATTATTGCCCATTTTCCTTCTTTCCTGGCTTCTTTTACCTTTTAAACTTCCTTCATTAATTCAGCTTGGTCTTCGGGAATGAGGTCTTCATTTATAAATATTCTTGACCCTTTTAAGCTCAAAGATTTACTAAGTATGATATATTCATGGTCTTTACAACTTACTTTGAAATGAATCAATCTATCTTTGCGATCAATTATTTTTCCTAGCCTCTTTGCTTCTAAGAGGTAAGTTGTATCAATTTATGATTTATTATTTAATTCTTCGTTTACTATTTCTAGTGTATCCTCCTCTTGTTGTTCTTTTAATATTTTAATAGGGAATAAGATCAAGTGTTTTAATCTATGTTGCGCGAGTTTAAGGAACGTGGGAACATTGGATACGAGTGTCTAGAACGAGTAGAAGTTTCCCCTAAATTTACAAGAAACGTGAAGTTGGGAGCCACAATAATATATATTAAAAAAAAAATTAAAATATTTTAGATTACAATGTATAGAGATAATGATACATTTCAAATTTTATTTCAATAAAATTGAAGTTCAATCCAAGACAACGGTATTGAAACTTTAATATCCATAAAGAAAGTTGAAAATACATATATAAAATTTTAACATCTTTTTAAAATTAAACTTTACATATATAAACTTCAAACATTGGAAAAAGATAAATAGTACTACTCTTGTAATATGAAAATACAATAAAAGAAAACATTGGAAAAAAGATAAATAGTACTACTCTTATAATATAAAAATACAATAAAAGCTTCAATGATATGGTTGGTTGATATTAACAACAAATTGGATCAAATGTTTTCCATGGATAGGGTATCGATTTACTAAACTTTCATGTTTAGTCCGAGCTTTGAAGGAAAACATACATGCATTAAAAAATTCATATCCACAACTTTAAAGTGAGTAGTATAAAGATTTTTTTACTTAAATAATTTTAAAATAATATTTAGTGTAGTTTAAACTTTGTTTTATAGTGATATTTTAAATAAAAACAACAAAAATATTTGTAATAAATTATGTATTTGTAATAATGTAATAAAAATATTGACATTTTAATTTAAAGCTCTCCATTTAGGAAACTTGTTCCCAAGCTCCCATTTCCCTGATGTCGAAGCTCCCAAAAATCTCCCAAGTTCCCAAAACAGTTCCTAGCCAATTGGGGATGTTTCCTACCAGTTCTCTCCCGGAATCTCGAGAACGAGTTTCAGAGATACTAGAAATGCCCAGAAGGGTTCTCGTGCAACCATAGTTTTAATTTTTCATGTAAATGAGCTATGGATTTTCATGCATGTTCCTTTAACTAAACAATTACCTTAGTGAAAATTACCTTAGTTTAAACGACTTTCCACATTTAGGAAACAACTCCATCTTTCTAAATCATTCCATAACGAAAAATACAAAAAATTTCATAAAACAACATGGAATTCTATAAATGAGCACTAACCATGTTTGAGAACTTGTCATATCAAGTGTGTGATGCACATCATGTTTCCTTTACATACCCATTCTTTAAAAACAAATACCTACTTTGTAGACTTGTAGTTGTTTTCCATGGCATTCATGTGTGCCACTACTATGCCACTTGTCTATACTTGAAACCTATCAACCACGTATATGTTTTGTGGATTTTAAATGACCAACAACAACATTCATAGGTTAAGTAAAAGAAATAGTAGGGGAGGTTTCAACAAGAGGTGGTGTAATACTAAGTCTCACATATTCATACCAGAGTCACCGACGCATTGATTATCACATACATAGCATGACATAACATACATTTGTAACAATGAAAAGACAAGTTTGATTAACCTAATCTCACTTGCATGTCTACGATGTAATTTCAATCGATGAAGACTCTTCAGTCCCATGAAATAGAATTATGTTAGGTGTAGTTGAGGAGGAATTGAAGGGAAATGGAGGATTGAGCACGTTGTCTCCATTTCCTTCTAACATTTGAACAACCATGCCCATACAGGGTCGATCTCTGTAGTCATATTGAATGCACCACACCCCAATTTTAGTGTGTATCTTTTCCTTTTCCTCATATTCTTCTTCCATTTCTCCTTTTCCTCCGCTCAATCTCATCCCAACTCCCTAGTCTCAAGAAGCTTGAAATCCCACTCAGGAACATAAAACTAACTAGAACACCTCACCTTCCAATCAAGGTTCTTTCTGCCCCCAACAATCTCTAGCAAAAGTATTCTAAAAATATAGACATATGATTTATCTGTAACAGGACCCAGATCCACGTAACACAACTCTGGCGCAACATATCCTAGTGTCCCTCTCCTGGTCGTTATTGATATATGATCATCTCCCTTCCTACAAAGTTTTGCAAGACCGAAATCAGATACTTTTGGTGTGAAGACGGTGTCGAGAAATATATTTTGAGGTTTGATGTCGAAGTGTATGATGCGCTTGTCACATTCTTGGTGTAAATATGCAATTCCCCAAGCTGTACCCAGAGCGATTGAATAAAACTATTCCCACCTTAAGACTTGCCCCTTTTATTTTCCAGCAAATATAAAATTGTCGAGAGATCCATTAGGCATGTACTCATATACGAGGGCACTTGTAAATATTTCAAAGCAATAACCCAACAAACGAACTAAATTGACATAGTGAACATGTCCAATGGTGGCCACTTCATTCATGAATTGGGCCTCATTGTGCCTATTCCTGTCAAGAATCTTAACAACCACTAGAGTGCATCTTTGCAGTTTCTTTTATAGACGACACCATAACCTCCTTCTCCCAACCTTTCTGCAAAGTTGTTTGTCATCTTCTTGAGGTGAGAGAGTGAATATCTAGTTGGCATTTAACATATTCCCTCATAAATTTCTCCACCGCTAAAAGAGAGATACTAGGATGATATTTGATTCTCCTCCAGAAGGCATGACAAGTTAAGAATATTATTATGCATAAGACGATAAATAAGACGATAGTTATCATTAATACTCCTAAAATTAAGAATTCAGCGAGGAATGAAAAAATCGATATCAATGTGAATTTCATCGATCCCCTAAGAGAATAATGGAAACAACATAAAAATTGACAGTGAGGTTCGATAAATGACACTTGTTGATACTAAGAAATTGCCTGTGTTGATACAAAGTACATATGCAAAGTACATTTCCTTGCCATTGCCTTGTATAGCATGGTATTGTATGGTATGCCTTGCCTTTCCATTGCCTTGTATGGTATGGTATGGTATGGTATGTATTCCTTTCCTTTCCATTTCTTTGCATGGTATGGTATGGTATGGTATGGTATTGTATGGTATGTCTTTCCTTTCCATTGTTTTGTATGATATGGTATGGTGTGGTATGGTATTCATTGCCTTGCCATTTCCTTGCATGGTATGGCATGGTATGGTATGGTATGCCTTTCCTTGCCATGCCTTTCCATGCCTTGCCTTTCTTTGCATGGTATGGTATGGTATTGTATGGTATGGTATTATATGGTATGGTATGGTAATGTATGGTATGGTATGCCTTTCCTTTCCTTGTCTTGCATGGTATTGTATGGTATGGTATGGTGTGGTGTGCATTGCTTGCCTTGCCATGTCTTGCATTGCCTTCCCTTGCCTTGCTTTGCATGGTATGGTATGGTATGCATATGGAAATGGTATGGTATGGTATGGTATGCATGTGGAAATGGTATGGTATGGTATGCATTGTATTGGTATGGTATGGTATGAATTTCCTTGCAATTGTCTTGCATGGTATGGTATAGTATGGTATGCATTGCCTTGCCATTGCCTTGTATGGTATGCATTGTCTTGGTATGGTATGGTATGGTATGCATTCCCTTGCTATTGTATGGTATGGTATGGTATGCATTTCCTTGTCATTGCATACCATACCATACCATACACAACATCGTAGTATTCCATCTACACCCAATTTATATAAGCTTCATGCAATTAGTTGGTAGTCTGCAACCTTTACTACCAATTATTTTTTCTGCGCGATCATCCTGTCTAAAGGGTTCATTCCCGTACTTAAGAACTGTACAATGTCTGTAAAATAATCGTCTACCATTTTAGTAGAAAATAGTTGTGTGTTTGGCAAGCTATCATCCAGGTTTCCTACTTGGCAACAAGTGATCAAGTCCTTCATTGATTTTACCTAGTTTTACCACTACTTCAAAGTCGTATTTCTAGAATAATAGAAGCCATCTACAAATAATCCCCCCCAACACTGGCTTGTTGACCAGATATATCAGCGCAGAATGGTTGGTGTACATCTTGAAGTGTGAGACTAGTAAGTAGTGTCTGAACATATGCAACGCGTAGACCATGGCCAATCCCTCATGTTCTTTTGTGGTATAGTTTTTCTCCATCGTTGACAGTGTCATGCTTGCAAAATCGATTGGGTGATCTATCTCTCCCTCCCCTGGTTGTGACAAGCTCATGCCCAATGTTATTGATTATGCATCGACATGTACATAAAAGTCCTTTTTCCAGTCTAGGAAAATTAAGATCGACGCAATTACTAAATTGTGTTTCAGTGTGTCCAATCCTTTATGACAGTCGCCATTCCAATGGAACTTCGCCTCTTTTTTCAGTAGTTTTTCCATTGGTGTCGTAATTTGTGTGTATCCTTTGATAAATTTCTTGTAATACTTTGCGTGGCCCAACGTTGCGCATAGTTGTTTGAATGATGTGGGTGGTTGTCACTCCATGATAACTGCTATATTTCTGGGATCAACTATTAATCCTTATTTGCATACCACATGTCCCAATAATATTTCGAACGATGCGCAAAAAATACACTTCTTTATATTCAAGGATATTAGATGTTGCCTACACTTATCCAACATCAATCTGAGAAATTCAATGTGATCTTTGAGAAATCTAAATATTGTCCAATCGTCCAAGTAATATACTTCAAGAAATTTGTGAATAAATTATTTAAATATTGCAACCACTACTCTGGAGAATACTAAAGGTGTGTTCTTTAACCCAAATGGCATCACTGATTATTGAAAAATTCCCCATTCCATCACAAATGTAGTCTTATGTCTATCCTCCTGCACAATTATTAATTGATGATATCCTAAGAAGCCATATGTGAACAAATAGGCCTCTTGTCCACCTACGTTTTCAAATACTTCATCTGTAAATGATGTTGGGAATGGATCATGTAGGCATGCATCATCCAGTTTCCTCAAATCGATGTAGATTCTTATGCCCCCTATTTTCTTGTCCTGGACTACTATTGGACTTATCCATTCCAATTCCTCAACCGGTTCTAATCCATATTATTTTCGGAATGAAATGAAAGCATATATTTTATGATGAAATACACATAAAAATTGCCAAAAACTGAGAAATACAACAATACATGATTTATATTAATGAAAGAAATGTAGAGAGACTGTAAAAATATAGAGTGCAAGACTCACTAGAATGGTGATAGTGTTATATCTGAGAAGATATGTGACGGATACACTCATTCGCAAGAATATGATTACAATGAGGCTCTAAAGGCCCTTTTATGATAAATTTGAATGCCAAAACCCTAGACATCCAAAAACCTAACCCTAGGATATGAAGCGCCAAAATTCATGTGGGCCATGTTTGGGTAAGTTAGTACATTAACTTCTCGGGGTCATAACTTTTGCATAAAATCTTCTTTTTAGGCATGTGATAGTTCATTGGAAAGGTGGTTTTGATAACTATGCATTATCAGGTTGACAAACTCTTACTGTGTCTATAGTTTGATTGTGGAAATCCAATAAAACATTGTTTAGAGCCCCAAAACGGCCCTGGAAGTATAGAAAGATGTATTGACATGAAAAATTCCAAAATATTCCAGTTGGAATAGGTGGGCGGCGACCAATATCCACATGGATGTTGTGTAGGGATTCAGGATATCCCTGTAAGTGTAGAACCCACAATTACAAATAAATGTCCCCATTACAGAGAAACATGTTGAACTGGAAATTATCCAGATGAGCCAACTAGGATATGCAACAGGTGGGTGGCCACCAATATCGACCTGGATCAATCCTTCCCCCCTTAGGAAGCAATGGTCTCCATTGCGTTGAGTTCCTAGGGAAGAGGATAAATCATTTTTTGAATCTGAATCTTGGTGATTTGCATGCCTTGTTCTTGAAGTTGTGTTTCTTGGTCTGTGGAAGGCTGTCACGAACCTGTTGTTGGCAGGGTTGAATATGTTCCACCAACCTGTTGTCTCTCAGATTGACATGGAATTGTGTAGGCACCATTGTATGTAAAGAAAAAATATATACTTTCTCTTATATAATCTGCTTCTATTGGATAGATGGTGTTGAGGCTGTAGTGGTTGTAGAGGATGAATTTTTCAGTATAAGAGATTACCTTGCGGCACTGTTTTGGTGGAATAGTATTCAAAACTACCTCTGGTATCCTATAGAGCTGACCCCCTAGAGTAATAATGAAAATACAGGGTCGAGACTCATAAACAACATGACATTTCCACATATATCATTGTCCCAAGACAACATCATAGACATCAAGAGGGGAAACATCACACACTACCTCATCCTTGAAGGGATGGATGTTATAGGACAGGAGACATTGTTGGCTGACACAAAGATCTCTTCCCTGGTGAAGCCACCTGATGTTGTATGGCTACGAGTATGGTGTTGTCGACAACCTCAATTGTTTGAAGACCTCATATGATATGAGGTTCTTATGGTTGCCACAATAAGCAAAATGAAATGGGGTCCCCTTCACCCACATCTGTGAATGGAAGAGGTGTTCCACCTCTTCAGGATCTACTGGTTCTTCTAGCTGAATTGTTGCGGTCGCGACAGTAGCAGTGGGGTCTACGTCGATGCTCTGTCTATTTTCAATATTTTCTAGATCAGATTTTGAATCAGGGCTCGACTCATTGTCTTTGAACTTAGTCAGCATTAACTATTTCGAGCGACATTCATCGGTGTTGTGCCAGGGGATTTTCTGGAAGTTGCACCACTTCCTAGTGTCATTCTTCATCTTTCCTTTACCCATCTTTTCTTGCGTCTTGGACTGATTGTCTGGAGGTTGTTGGTTAGGGTTGTCTTTACAATGCTTTGGTTGTTGCAGATTTGCAGACCCGAACTCCCATTTGTTCTAGTGCCTTAATTTCTGCTCAATTTTGACAACGTATCAATAGGCAGATCCTAATAATGAGATGTTTAGGAAATCCATTTCGATTTGGATGTACTTATGTAGAGCCCCACGGTATTTCAAAACCATATGTCGCTCGGAGTCTTTGATTCCTAGCTTGGTGTGCAAGGTATGGAAATTATTTGTGAACTCCGACATTGTTTGGCTCTTCTCTTGTCTTAGTGTGTTCCATCGCATGTACTAGTCTTCATAGTTATCAATAGGGTAGCATTTTTCCTTGACCACGTCCACAAGAAAATCCCAAGTGAGATCGACCCCATATATTCAAGATTCCTCTGTGGAACTTTTCTCCTAGTAAGTTTCCCACCAATGTTTGATAAGGGGGAGAGACTTGAGGAGTGAGAAGGTGATCTTTTCCCTGTTGGAAAAATTGTGAATAGAGAAATAACCTTCTAGCATATTTAACCATTTTTCTAAGGCATTTGCATCTATCTGGCCTTCAAATATGGGAATATCAAAATTAACTTGTACCTTGAAGGGAGAGGTTCCTCCAAAGTGGCCTCTTGATGAAGATTTGTATATTGTTATTGGCAAGCATTGAAGGATGTGGGAAAAATTCTCCATCATTTCGTCCATATGTCGTGTGAGAGCTTGCTTAAGCAACAGGTTAATAGAATCTTCTGCTCCACCATTTTTATTTTTTGTCGCCATAGAGGGTTTATTTGGCATGCGAGAGTGATTTTCCTCAAGAGAGAGACAAGATCGAGACCCAACTGGCTATACTCAGACCTCATCAGGGACATGCACTGAAAAATGATCAAGAAAATCTTGCTCTGGTACCACTGATCCATATTTTTTTTCGGACCAAAATGAAAGAAAATATTTTACAATTAAATACAAATAAAAATTGTCAGAAACAGAGAAATACAACAATACATGATTTCTATTAATGAAATAAATGTACAAAGACTGTAAAATTACAGAGTGCAAGACTCGCTAGAATGGTGGCATCTTTATCTTTGAGAAGATATGTGACAGCGACTCTCATTCGCAAGAAGATAATTACAATGAGGCTATAAAGGCCTTTTTATGACAAAACTGAATGTCAAAAACCTATACATCCAAAAACCTGACCCTAGCAGATGAAGCGCCAAAATTCATGTGGGCCCTATTTGGGTAAGTTAGAACATTAACTTCTCGAGATCATAACTTTTGCATATGATCTCTATTTTAGGCGTGTGATAGCCCATTGGAAAGGTATTTTTGAGAACTATGCATTATGCCATCAAACTTTGATTATGTCTACAGTTTGACTGTGGAAAGCCAAGAAAACATTGTTTAGAGCCCCAAAATGGCCCTGGAAGTACAAAAATATGTACTGACATGAAAAATTCCAAAATAAGCCAGTTGCAATAGGTAGGCGACCACCAATATCCACTTGTATGCTTTGTAAGGCTTCAGGATAGCCCCATAAGTGAAGAATCCATAATTACAAAGAAATGTCCCCATTACAGAGAAACGTGTTGAACTAAAAATTGTCCAGATGATATTGTTGAAATATGGAACAGGTGGGTGGCCACCAATATCCACCTAGATCAGGTTCGATGAATACTTATTTTAACATGTGGTCTATTTTCTCCTTGACTTTTTCTTTATATATTGGGTTCAGTCTATAGGGTCTTTGTTTCACTGGTTTAGCCTCGGGTTTCAGTGGGATCCTTATCTCCCCTAGCTCACCCGCTATTCCTTTCATCTCTAAGAATGAAATGGGAAATAAGTCTTGATATTCACGTAGTATATCTACTATCTTTTTTTCAGTTTCCTTGTCCCAGTAATCGCGTATGTTGTAGACTCCAAACCTCGACCCTCTACTATCTGTTCCCCCTCTATTTTTGATACTTTGATGTTGTGAGGATATTCATCATCTTTATCTTCCTATTTCACATTGTAACATTCCAATAACTTGTGAACCGTCATGGAGGCGTTGTGTGCGCTGCATACAGATATTACTTCCATTGCTTCTTCTTCGGCAGAGGTTTTCTATTTAATCACATGTAGTGGTGCACTTATTAAGGGAGACGCATTCTGAAAAGTGAATGCTACTTAGAATCATTGAGTTATGTACTCCCATTCGGTTGTATCTCTACGCATATCCAGTTCTAGGTACCAGTTATTTGGAATGGTATCCATGGTATGTATGAACATGTGTGTCCATTCTTTCCTTGGGATCGATTTCCACGCTTTTTCACACTGCGCAACATGATTTATTTCGTTTCCTTCCCCGGTATAATTTTGCGTCATATCTCCCTCCTCTGTACTGAATCTTATCTAGATTAGTCTCCTACATTGTTTCCATTCTTCCATGTTTTCTTTGTGTGTCTCCCACCATCTTGTTGGGGTGGATTTCAATACAATGTCCAGTGCTAGTACACTTTGTTGCTCTAGTACATGTGCCTCAAATATCTATATAAATGTTGTTATATATGTCCACCCGTCATACTTGGGTGGGTTTCACAATTCTATTCCAATCCAATGTACTGATATGGTCATGTGCGTGCATCGTCGTGTTGAGACTTCATGCATCCTATGCTGCCAATTTTCTAGACATGCTTATGAATATGATTTGCATGAATTGATGCTTCTCCAACTCAATGCATAATATGCGATGGGGTTAACATAATTGTCCATACTCGCAGTCATGTTGTACAGTTTATCAATTTCATCTCCCTTTGTTGGTTCTGTGTACCTCCTGCCTTCTTTTGGGTCTAATGGCATAGTGACTTTTAGTTCTCCTACTTCAAATATCATTTCTCGCCTTTTCAAATTGATAATATCTTGGTTATTGAAGTCCCATTCTGGTCTCATTAACATTGGATATGGTTGGTTGTCGTCCACAATTTCAATAACTTCAAAATATGTGAAGTTGCGCACTCCATCTATATTCATAGGTATTCCTATTAATCTCTCAATATGTATTATTTTAGATTGGTTTTCTAATCTTAATTGAATGGGTGACCAAACTAACTTGGGTTTCCCCATCAATTTCCATGTCTATTTCGGTAATACGTTCACATTGAAGCCCAAATATAAGATCATGTTATCTATGTCATATTCTAAAATTTGCACATTGAATATAAACTCTCCATTGGTTATTTTCTTGTGCAATATTTGGTTCACTACTTTCCTTTCCAGTAGGGTTTGTCTTCCCTTGAGCACAGTGATCAATCATAGAGCATAATGTATGCAATGCATTTTCATCATTGACTGGCTCTAGGAAACTCTTCCAAAATTTTCCCAAGGTACTTATCTTCTCCATCGACCCTTTGGTCATGATCTGGTCATCAATGGGATGTGTATCCCCCATAGGTGTCGTAGATGATGTGGATATTACCCAGTCTTGTTGCAAGAGTTCTTCCCTTTAATGTTTATAGGTCTTATTCTCTTCTTGTGGTTCAAATGCTCATATAGGTGCTTATGATTTCTTTACCCATTGTTCAGTTGGTTTCCTTACATTGGTTGCATCCATCCCTATTTTGGTTCCTTCGCGCGTAACGACCATTATTTTGGGTTCTTCGTCACGTATCTTGACGGATATATTTTGAATCTTCGGGTTCTATTTTGTATTCCCTATGGCCTGCCATTTTTCCAATAGTTGTGGACAATCCTATGTTGCATGTTCTGATGCCCGATAGTAAGTGCATGTTGTGCAGAGATTCTGGCAATCCCGCGCTAAGTGTCCTGGTTGGTTACAGTTATAGCATATTACGGGGCCTCCTCCTCATATCCCGAAGTTTTTTCTACCTCAACCCCTACCAAATCCTCCTCGATTTCCCTGGTTAAATCCTCTTTGATTATTATTCCCCCCCCTTCTGTCACAACATTCTCCTCCTGAATTGTGTACATGTCTGTCATGCGCTCCCTCATTAAATCAAATGTGTGACAATCCTTTTCTTTGTGTCCCATTGATACACAAAAGCTACAAAATTGGATTCTTGGGGTACTCTGATATTTTTGTAGTAAATGACACTCATGGGGGTTGTTTCCCCATTTCTTGCATATCTCGCAGTATCCTCCTCCTGGTAGCAGGTTTGGCACTCCGTCTGCTAAGTACTACACAAGGTTGGACATTAATCTTTGTGGTGACCTTTAGTCCTACATTTGGTGCACCAAACCTATTATTGTTTCTATTTCCCCTTTGTTATTTC
The DNA here is from genome assembly GCA_010110895.2 of Picea sitchensis. Lineage (NCBI taxonomy): Eukaryota > Viridiplantae > Streptophyta > Pinopsida > Pinales > Pinaceae > Picea > Picea sitchensis. The sequence goes on along the minus strand of SNQJ01S0027982.1, from coordinate 20,602 downwards.
TACCAATTGAATTGTTAATGCATATAGTTGGTTATGTATCTACGCCATTCCATTGTTCTCTCCGACCGAAGAGGATTCCAATTTCATAGCAATTTCCAGTGCCTTGAACTACGTCGTGACCTTTTGTTGTATTAAAGGATTGAAAATGTGAGGTAACAAGCCTACAATGAACCACTCTCTATGTTGTTGATCTAGTATTTTAAATGTTAACCTCCCCATCACATATTTGAACCTCTGATCGAACTCCCATACTGACCCAGTCTGTAATTTCTTGATCTCTTTGAGTTCAGTAATGTACTGCAGCTCAGAATTTGGTTTCTTGAACTCTTTTAATAATGCTTTTGTAATCTCTGCTAATCTCCTTGTTTGGCCTAGTATTGTGTTACTTTGGAGCTTCATGTACCAAACTAGCGCACGTATTCTAAAAGTTTTCGCCAACCGCGTGATCTTTGCGCCATCATCGTGGACATTCTTTGCAATCCATATGGTTTCACATACGAACAGATGTTGTTTTGGGTCTTCTTATCCAATTCCTTTGAACTCTGGTAATCTTAGTGTGTTATCTGCTCATACCATGTTGGTGGGTGTAGGGCCGCTTCTTGGTGATATTGGTGGATTCCGATTAACTGTACTGCTACTATTTCTCTGGCTACTACTACTCTGACTTCCTCTATTGATTACAAGTGCTCTAGAAAGGTCTTCAAATGTTGTCTCAGATTCAGGTGATGCACACAAGGTTGTGGTTTCGACCCAGTACTTGACTCAAAAAG
>SNQJ01S0027982.1:0-16443 GCA_010110895.2 Picea sitchensis | reverse complement strand
GAGCACAAGGACCTCAGTGAGTGCCAACAGAAATGGGTGACGAAGGTACATGCATTCGACTTTGACATAGAGTATGTCAAGGGGAAGAAGAACATTGTGGCTAATGCACTATCGAGGAGACCTGCGGCATGTTCTTTGATGGAGATTTCAGTAGATTGGAAATCCCACTTGTTCGTGGAATATTCCAAGAACAAGTTCGCTTGTGAGGTGATGGATGGGAAGATATAGGATGATTGGTATAGGGTCATTGACGATGTCATATTTTACAAGGATAGAGTTTACTTGGTGCCAGATTCGGGGATTAAGAAGAAAATCCTCACCGCAATTCATGATTTACCACTAGCAGGCCATCAGGGGTTTTTCAAAACCTACAGACAGATCAGAGAGAGGTTCTCATGGAAGGGCCTCAAACGAGATATTATGAGACACATCATTGAATGTGTGACTTGCCAACAGAACAAGTCAGAGCATGCTCTTCCAGCAGGGCTACTTCAGCCACTCCCCATTCCAAAGCAGAAATGGGAGAGTATATCTATGGACTTCATCATCGGTCTACCCAAGGTCCAGGGTAAGGACTATATCTATGTAGTGGTCAACAGATTGACCAAGTTTTCTCACTTCTACGCCATACCGACAGAGTATAGCACAGTTCAGGTAGCCAAGCTTTTCTTCAGGGAGGTCTTCAAACTTCATGGGTTGTCGAAGAACATCGTCAGTGACAGGGACAGTCGGTTCATAGGGACATTTTGGAGAGAGTTGTTTCGGTTGGTGGGGACAGAGTTGGCACCTAGCACCAGCTATCACCCCCAGGCAGATGGGCAGACCGAGATTGTCAACAAGTGGGTTGAAGGGTATTTGAGGAACTATGTAGGAGGACAGTAGAGAACATGGGTAAAGTGGTTACATTTAGGGGAACATTTCTACAACACCACCTTCCACATGTCCATTGGTATGACACCCTTCCGAGCATTGTACGGATATGATTCTCCCACTTTGGTAGACTTGGTCTTCGGGGAGAGAAGAGCTCCCAAGGCTAAGGATTGGATCATAGAGAGTCAAGAGATTCTCAAATTGTTGAAAGAGAACCTGTAGACGACGCAAAACTGACAGAAGATAAGCATGGACAGGCACAGGATAGAGCGCAGCTTTGAGATTGGAGATTTGGTTTTCTTGAGACTCCAACCCTATAGACAGTCATCTCTGAAGAAGAGTGGAGTTGAGAAGCTCAAGCCCAGATTTTATGGTCCTTACAGGATCATGCGTCGAGTAGGCAAGATTGCTTATGAGCTAGAGCTTCCAGAGGGGAGCAAGATTCATAACGTGTTCCATGTGTCTTGCCTCAAAAAGGCAGTGGGACAATTCATTAACACATCAGAGGAGCTTCCCTCGTTAGATGAGGAGGGACAGTTGGAATTAGTTCCGAAGGAGTTTTTGGAGTTCCGGGAGTGGAAACTAAGGAGCGGGGTCATCAGAGAGTGTTTGATCAGATGGAGAGGGATTCCAGTAGAGGATTCTACTTGGGAGAGCGAGAAGGTGTTGCAGCACACTGGACTGGTATTGCTTGAGGACAAGCAATTTCGGGAAGGGAGGACTGTAATGTCCCTTTCCAAATAGGAGCTCCAGAAGAGGAGGCTTAATGGTCTAAACCACCCTATTAGACTATAGCCAAGGCCAAAGAGGGGTAAACAGGGTTACCAGAGGTCACTCCAGTCACAGGTGTTATATTTGGAAAGTGACATTGAGCTAACAAGGGTTAAAAGCGCTTTTAAGTCATTATGAGCTAAAAATAGAAATCAACAATGAATTAGGGTTTTAGCAGTGATTTAGGGTTTCAGCATGATTTAGGGTTTTGGAAATCAACAGCGAATTAGGGTTTCAACATGATTTAGGGTTTTGGAAATCTATAAAGGAAGGGTCAATGACCTAATTCATCATTATGCAGATTATGACTTGTCATTGAGGAGAAGAGGCGCATCTCATGAGAGATAGTTCAGTGTATTCCAGGAGGAAGACACCAGTTGGGGAGTTTCCGGAGTGGAAACTAAGGAGCGGGTCATCAGAGAGTGTTTGATCAGATGGAGAGGGATTCCAGAGAGGATTCTACTCTGGGAGAGCTTGTGAGAAGGTGTTGCAGCACCTTGGACTGTATTGCTTGAGGACAAGCAATTTCGAAGGGAGGACTGTAATGTCCTTTCCAAATAGGAGCTCCAAGAGGAGGCTTAATGGTCTAAACCAATCTCTATTAGACTATAGCCAAGGCCAAAGAGGGGTAAACAGGTTACTAGAGGTCACTCCAAACACAGTAAGCATTTTGAAAGTGACATTGAGCTAACAAGGGTTAAAAGCGCTTTTAGTCATTATGAGCTAAAAATAGAAATCAACAATGAATTAGGGTTTTAGCAGATTTAGGGTTTCAAAGATGAAGCTTGGAAATCAACAAATGTAATTAGGGTTTCAAACAATGGATTAGGGTTTTTTTGAAAGCTATAAAGGAAGGGTCACTGACCTAATTCATCATTATGACATGACTTGTCATTGAGGAGAAGAGGCTTATCTCAGGAGAGATAATTCGCTGTATTCCAGGAGGTAGACACCAGTTGGTTGATTTCGTGTTGAAAGACACACCCTAGTCAATGAGAAGATCACACAGGTCTTCCATTCTTCATTGATTCTCTATCACATATTCTGGGCATTATCTTTAGTTGTTTATTTGTATTCCTACTTAAGATCCTTTGTCTTTGATCTAGCCGAAGTTGTTATTTCTATTCACCTAGTTGCTTATTTTTATTCCCGCTAAGATCCTTTTGTATTTTGATCTAGTTGAGTTTTGTCAGTTATTCAGTTGCATTCTGCCATTTTGTAATCCACATAGATATCATAATATAAACTTGGCAAAATTCTTTGTCAAGCTTATTATTTGTATGGATCACGTATGTTGTAAACCTTGATCCCACACACATTAAAGGTTTCCCACTAGCCAAGTCATGAACATTACAGTCTTCTCTCTTTACCTCGTCTCTTTTCATTGTTCTTTATCCAACATTGCCTTCCCACCAATGAGTGAGCTTCCCTAGAAGTCTAGTTGACTCATTTGTTGATTGAGAATGTGTTGGAATTCTCATGCAAGAATAATATATCTCTCCAAATGTTGAAACCAAGTCACATGAATTCCCTTCTCCTTGGGTTGTGTTGAGTCACTACAGTGAACAACTAATACACAATGTTAATATTGTGTTATAAATGAAAATTCTTTATGAATTTGTTTGATGACAAGGAAAAACATGCTTCTTGGTAAACATTGACATTTTCATTGTTTCTCTTATATATGAAAATAGGAGGGATGCAATATATTAGATAGGGGGGATTCTAATTAATTTGGGACTAGTTAAGGTTGTGGGTATGCTAATGCTAGGATGAAATTTGTACTAGCCAAAACACTTTCTATTAATTTGGAATGCAAAAGTTAAAATTACATGTACGTGTAAGCACCTGCAAACCTTGACAACCACTACTGGAAGTAAATATTTCATGAATTACGAGTTAAAGTCGACTCTTACTCATTGATGAAACAATTGATTTCATCATCTTATGCTATTAGGATTGTTCATAAAGAAAGCAATTGGTTCCATGAGTCTAAGTCTACAATAGAGTGTGTCAATCCTACATAAATGCAAAAGTATTGAGTTACATATTTGAAAAGTAGAGCTTGGGTTATAGGTTGCATTTTCATGGGAATGTTATTTCTATGTGGGAATAGGTTTTTATTGGGCATAAATCCATTTAGTTCCTTTGAATCTATTTTAGTCACAAGCATTGTTGTGGATAGCATAGTTTCGTATGTTTTCCACTGATAGCATTTTCCTTGACATTATCGAGTACATACATGCAACTAGTATAATAGATTTGAGTGTTGAGATTGAACAATCAAGGAAGAAATTGTGAATAGAGGGTTTGACTAGCTTCCCTTTGTGTGAGCATGGGCATTAAAATTAAAGCCCACAACCATGGACATTATTTATAATTGTTTTGTTCTTGTATTTCCATTAATAGTCTCTAAACCAAATAGCTCTAGAATACCTTAGTTTACACTCATAATACTTTAACCTTAGTATAACATTGGCATAGCTGGTTGGTTGTTGTGAGCACGATATTTTGAAAATAAAAACCTTGTATACACTCATACAAAGAAACACAAGATTAGAAATTAATTCTCCTCCAAAATTGTTGTTAAAGTGAATAGGGCATAAGTTACTAATTTATGGATCACTTGTACTAATATTTATTTTACCTTCCACTTTTTTTTTTTATAGAAATGGAGAGTACCTAAATAACCATTGTTATTAGTCTTTGTAGAAGGCCTAGAGGGACTATAGCAATAGATAATAGTTGATCATATTGTTTGTAGAAGGCGTGAGAGGGACTATAGCAATCATATCGAAAGGTTGACTGCCATTAATATTTTCTTTGACAATAAATTTTTACATCATCTCTCTATTATTTCGAACTATAAAACTAAAACATTATTTTTTATATAATAAAACCTTATATGTCTTCATCTCATTGGAGAATAAATTCAAAGTCTTATTGCCAACTTAGCCATTCCTGGCCAAACTTTAATTCATGAAGATATTGAATTAACATGCATATATTGCAATGGCCAGATACCTCAGCAATAATTTGACATGCCCCTTGGCATGCGCTATGGCTGCTCCATCCAGCTGTAATTTGTATGCATGATCCGTCGAGCTATTAAAGCAAACCATGAACCCAGAAGGCAGGCAGAAGAGTTTCTGAAGCGGGCTTCTGGTCTGGCAGGGTTTCAGATTTCGGCGTATGGTTTCTTGCTCTGCCGAATGAAATGTTTGGCGTCGTTGGGTACCTGGATCCTGAATATTTCACAAATATGAAGTTGTCCAAGGCCAACGATATCTATAGCTTTGGGGTTGTTTTATTAGAAATCCTGAGCGGGAGGCCTTGCCTTGACAGAGATTTTAGCGAGCCCCGTTCTATAACAGAGTGGGCTGTGCCTCTCATAACCAATTCCAGAGCCCGTGAGATTTTCGATCCAAAGCTGCAGCTGCCTGTGAATCCCGAACCCCTGATCAGAGCAGTCAAGCTGGCATGCGAATGTGTGAGCAACATGAGAAAACATAGGCCCGCGATCTGGCAGGTAGTTGCCACATTGAAGGACGTAGAGGGAGATATTAATATGGCTGGGAACTCTCCTCTTTATGTGCCTGGAACTTCCTGAAAGTTTTCATTCGAGATCGCCCAGGTTTGAGGCGTTTCATGTCTGCTCAGGATAAAAATTGGGTCGTTCAAGTTTTCATTCAGATCACAGTTTGAGGGAAATCACATGGAGGCTCGGAACCATCCATGCAGCAATGTTTGTTCAATATCATATCCATTTTTCCTTCTCCTTCAGGTTGCCATTAAGTCCACATTGAATCCCTCTGTCTTCTATGAAGGGGAGTCCAAGACCTTTATTCTTTTTATTAATGTATTATTGCAACAGTAAGGGGAAGCCTCCGAGGCTGTCTCATTCTTACCATATTTGAATGAATGTATTTGCATAAGATAATGAATGTATTTTTTCGCCCAACAGTGAACAGTGATGGAGCGTCCAACATGTAGGACAACGTTTTGACATGTGGATTATTTAAAATCGACCCTTCATGCGTCCTTTGTTTCTAATGCCATCAATGGTTCTCATCATTTTAGGAGCTGTTGGAATTTCTCCATTCAAGCTGTTGTTGCCCAGATTGAAATCGACAAGCAGATTCTGTAATTTTCCAAGCAATGACAGGATTTGACCTTCAAAATCATTTCCTCCTAAATTTAGCTCTAGCACAGATCAAGAAGACGATAAATACAACATGAGAGGAGACCTTTACCTAAATGAAATCACTTGTTATCCAGACAAGAAGAAGACACATAGAAACATGTATTTCCAAAAGCGGGAACTCTGTCATATAGCTGCAAGGTTTCATTGTGTTGAAATCCAGGTGTCCAAGTGGCCCTTCGATTCATAGTTGTCATCCATTTTGGGAGCACGTGTATGAATTTTAAGGCGTTGTGTAATGGAATCCGAAGGATATAAATTTAGAATACTGTGAATTTTATTCTTGATCATGATATGTTTTTAATTCTCCATGTAACCTTATGGCCAAACCCATCCATGGCTTAGATGATTTTGGAATGCCAATGTACATGAACTTTAACTCTCTTCTTGTCTCTGAAATGGTCTTCTGCCAGACACTTGGCATCAATCGGATCCAAAATATTCTTGTCTCTGAAATGGTCTTCTGCCAGACACTTGGCATCAATCGGATCCATTTTGGAGCCACTCAAGCTATTTATAAAACTTGTTAGCAAACTCCAAGTTCATTATGATGGAATTGTCGTTGCACTCATACTAGCCTTCCTCACTATATCTGCACTCAAAGAAACTTAACTCAGGGGTCCCAAAGGGCCGAAAATCTCTAATCCTATAAGGTAGAGTGACTGAAAAAAAATATTCATAATTCTTTCTGTTAATTGTATAGTAAAAGAATAGAGGAATAGAGGTGAAAAATTTTAAATCTATATTTACGTCTAAAGTGTATACTTATTGGAAGTGATGTCACTAATGATCTTTTAATCTTAAATTTTAATCTAATGGTTATGCATTAAAGATGTTGGCATATTCTTAGTCGCCCTCCGCAAATCAATGAGTCAGATTTACTGTTTATAACTTTGCATTTAGTTAAATACATTCGTTAACCTGTTTACCTTTTTAACATTTACCTAACTGCTATTAAGAAAACATCATATCAACTATCTGCCAGTTTCATTATCTAACTCAGTTAGAGTTTCATTATCTGACTGGTTTTTTTTAATGCAAAAGTTTTTTTTTTTTTATCAACGACGTTCACCAGCCGCGGCTACTAGTATTATCATGCCCTTTGCCAAAACACAACGCCCTACACCATGACCGTCGTTTCGTCTTAACCATTGATTAAAACATTGTTATTATTTTCAACAACAATAACCCTTTCAATAATATTTCGTTGGTGCTCTCCATGACCCTGTGCATTAGGTGAAAGCTTTGATCCAGTCATATTCACGTATCAGCATTCAAGTAGTGACAGTGACCATAAAGTTTAGGCATCCAATGTGACTGCCATAAACAGATATTTATGCAGATCTACAATCTGAATATTTCCATGTTGCTATTGAGGGTTAATAGCATAAATCTGTGCCCGCCAAGAGTTTACCAAGTGGTAGGTTGGGATTAATGGTTTTAATGCCGCCCACCTTGGTTTCAATCCAGTTTAACCTTAGTGTGTGATTGCAGGCTTTGAGTAAAAAAAACTGGGGTTTATAGTGGAAACCTGAAGGCTTCGACCCTGTGTCTTGCAGATGAGATTCTGCTTCTGCCCAGTTTCCGATTTCCACAGTTCAGTTGATACAAAACAAAAACAAAAAGCATAAATCCTGTGCTCTTACAAAAATTCACTTGACATCCTTTATAGAATTCGCTGACATTTTGTTAAAAATCATATATACTATCTCAATTGGCAATTCTCATGCCAAGTCATTCTAACTTCAGAAGAAACAAAATGTATTCGCTAATTTGCTCTAGAATTTGGTTAACCTTCTGGTACGAGGTTCGAGAGACTCAACTGGAAACTTTGACGTTAACAACATGCTTGGCAAAGGAAGATTTGGTGAAGTTTATAAGGTATAATTTCAAACGTGGATTTGATGAGTTTGTCCAAATATATGCGTTGTTTGGAGATCAATTATAATGTGTTTGGTGAGCAGGGAACACTTCCGGATGGGAGAGATGTTGCTGTTAAGAAACTAAATGGAAAGACTACTCAAGGCGCGGAGGAGTTTCTGACAGAAGTGAAGCTCCTAACTAGCCTCCTAACTAGCGTCGTCACCGCAACCCAATTCTGCTAATCTTGATTTGTACAGGTTAAAGCTACATGAATGACGGACTCCAAAATCTCTACTAAATCTACTAAAATATCATCATAAGATCCACATATTAAAGCTTTACTTCATTGTTCATGGTCCACTACAAGTGAAATAAAAAGAACCCTACAGTACGCAAACCTGCGTGAGGCTGCTGAATTCGCTGAGAAAACATCTTTTCGATCTCTTCCGTCAGTGTATATCTTGAATTTATGTCTGAAAATCCATTCTCAAGCCGTTTTGTATGTTCTTCTGTATGATGGGCTATTAATTGCAGAAAATTATTAAAATGCCCTTCTATCTTGCCGTTCGATTTGTTTTCAACTTCATTTTTCCATTTTTTTAGGCAGAGCCTCTGTATTGAGCCATTTTTTAGGGTTTAGGCTTGCTTCAACCCGTTTATTTTTTTCGACGATCAGAAACTTATGGACAAAGTAACTGTTTGTTTTTAGACCATCTCAATTTTTGGATTGAGAGGATGCCATCAAAAGCTTCGATTTAAATTTCTGCACCGGTCTTCCTTCCCAGAAAAAAAAAAACTAAATTTATTTTGCCCTAGGGTTTGGAATTTTATCTTCAGATAGGAAAACAAAGGCCCTATGTAGGGTTTGGATTTTATATTTGAGATAGGAAAAGCTAATGCAGATTATATACTTATTTTGTTTGTAAAGATTTGTAATGATGTAAAATTAAAATTCTTGAACCTAGGGTATGAATTTTATCTGAGAGAAGGGGAAATCTAATGCAGTTTATATAGGTTTTTCTTAAAAGGTTTGCAGTAATGGCATTGATCCCTGCAACAACGGAGTCTCCCAGTCGTGCATTGGACATTAAGGACACCAACCCTGTAGAGGCGATTTCTATTCTTTGTCAGATAATTGAGAATCCTTCATCTTCATCTGAAGCTATCCGGATCAAAGAGCAGGCGATTTCCAACCTTTCTGATCTTCTCACACAGGAGAAGAAGGGGGAGGAGCTGAGGAGTCTCCTCACACTTCTACACCTCTTCTTTTTGCTGATTCCAAAAGCTAAGACTGCTAAGATTGTCAGAGGAATACTCGATGCGGCTGCGAAAATCCCTGGAACATCAGATCTTCAGATATCTCTTTGTAGGGAAATGGTGGAATGGACCCGCTTGGAGACACGGACTTTCTTGAGGCAGAGGGTTGAAGCAAGGTTTGCTGCTTTATTAATGGAAACCAAGGAGTACACGGAAGCTTTGACTCTCATTTCTGGTCTTGTCAAGGAGGTTAGGAGGCTGGATGATAAGCTGCTTCTTGTTGATATCGATTTATTGGAGAGTAAACTTCACTTCTCTCTTAGAAATTTTCCAGTTGGCTGCCCTAACTGCAGCCAGAACAACGGCGAATGCGATATACGTTCCACCTGCTCAACAAGGGACTATTGATCTTCAGAGTGGGATTCTTCATGCCGAGGAGAAGGATTATAAAACAGGTTTCAGCTACTTCTTTGAGGCGTTTGAGGCTTTTAATGCTCTCGAGGATCCTCGTGCAGTATTTAGTTTGAAGTACATGCTCTTGTGCAAGATCATGGTCAACCAAGCAGATGATGCTGCTGGTCTTATTGCTTCAAAGGCAGTAATAGGTTCTCTATATGGGAGTGGAATTGGATGCCATAAAAGCTGTTGCAGATACACACTCAAAGCGCTCTTTGAAAGATTTTGAAGATGCACTTAAAACTTACCAGGCACAACTGGAGGAAGATCGTATTGTTCACAGACATCTGTCTTCTTTGTACGACATCCTTCTGGAGCAGAACCTCTGCCGTTTGATTGAACCTTTTTCAAGGGTTGAAATATCACATATATCTGATTTGATTGGATTGCCCATGGATACTGTGGAAAAGAATCTCTCAGATGATTTTCGAGAAAAAATTTGCTGGGACTCTTGATCAGGGTGCAGGTTGTCTTATTATTTTTGACGATCCAAAGCCAGATGGCATTTTCTCCTCTACTTTGGAAACAATTTCAAACATTAGCAAAGTTGTAGACAGCCTTCACCTAAAGTCAGCAAAGATTATGGCCAAAGTCAGCAAAGATTATGGCCTAAGCTAAGCTTATTGGGTTGCATCTGTATGTCAAAAACCAGTGACTTAGATTTTTGAAAAGCAGGGAAGTTGAAAAGAAGTGTGATTTGATTTGATTCATTTCACTTCTGATGCCAATCTGTATATCCGGAATCCCCAAATTTGTTTGCAGGTCAAGGAATTTTGAGCTCCCAGTCCTCGAACCCGCGATCAAAAAGTGGCAAAGTATGGAGTCAAAAAGTGGCTAAGTATGGAATGAGGAAGCCCGCGCACTTAAACATTTTTGGAAAAAAAAAATAAACAAAGCAAAAACAAAAATAACAGTTATAGAATTCAATCTCATTGTTCAATAGGTCAAAGTTATTGTTGCAGCGTTGTCTACTCATTGACTGTTTATTATTTATTGCCCTCCTCTTTGTTGTGGCAGATATTTATTCCTTGGAAATCTTAATTGCTCATGTCTAAGTCTTAAGGAACAATTTACAGCTTTGTGACCAAAGTTAGAACACTAGAAACAATATCCATAGAAAAATTCTTTGTACCTGGAAAATGGTTGTATTCTTTGAGCAAATCGATTTCTTCCATGCTGATGATTTCCTTGAGCAGGGAGTGTATTATTTCATTGTTCTACAAATTAAGTTCTGGCACCTTTTTCTTTACTCCTCCTGGGCAGTTGATTATCTTCCTTTGTTTCTGCAGGTTTGTTGTCGTCATTGGTTGTAGATTTGACAAACTTGATGAAGTCTTTATTTTTTACTCCTCCCGGGCAGCTTCTTTACTATTTCCCTTTGTTTCTGCAGGTTTGTTGTCGCCATTGGTTGTAGATTTGACAAACTTGGTGGATTATTTGTTGCTTGGATGACTACTACTTGATCACTCTTCATAACCCAACCTTGTTTTAAACTTTGGATTCCTTTGTTGATTCAATGGTGGCTAATCCTTCTGAGACTTTGATACTCTGGGATGCATTCGAAGCGATGAAGGCTTGAAACTTCTCCAACTCTTTCCTAGTTTTCACTACTTCTTCTTCCAGAGTTTTACATCTTGCCTTCTTTTCTACTAATCATGGTTGAATGTCCTGATGCTTTGCCTCTTCTAATTCCACTTTTAGTAGGGCAAAGCATTCATCGTCAAGTGACATCTTTCGAATCAGACAAGAATTGTTTTGCTTTTCCTCGTTTTAATTTCGAGTCTCAAGCCAATCTCTTCCAGTGCCCCGATCAGTTCTCCTTCCATATCAACCACAGCCTTCTATTCATTAGCCTCACTTCATGTGATTTTATTATCATAATCAGGTATTGGGCCATAAGCATGAAGTCATTGTCCTTATCTTCACGCAAAGAGTCACTATATGTGTCTTCTCGGTATATATAACATCGCTACACATAAACTTTTCTTTCTCTCGGCCAACCCTTAGGGTTTGAACTCTTTTCACTCAGAGTTCTCGACTATGTTTCTCAGGTGGGCATTTATTCAGAAATGACCTATCTTACCACAAATTTGAAACATTTGAAGGGTAGCTTACCTTGGCACTTGCCCGATCCTTTCTTTAGTCTTCTCATGAATTTTGCTTCAATTTCATGCCTGTAATTCATTCTTATCTTCTCTAAATGATGTTTCTCTAGAGGTGGGTTTATCTCAGAACTATCCTCATTTCATATGCAACCAACGTTCCTAGAAGTTGATCAAAAAGCCAAAGACTTATATCATTAAGTTCTTTCTATAGGGCCAGGACCTTGGGTCTGACTCTATCTGGCAGAGATCTCAAAATTTTCCTCACCAAAGAGGGTTCCCTCAATTTTTTCACCAAGTGCTTTCATTGCATTTACTAGTTCTTCAACTCTCTAAAAATACTTCCCAATAGTTTCATATTATTTCATTTAGAAGCCAAACCTGCATCAGAGGTTTGAAGTTTGCATCTTTACCTTCTCTCATTACCTTCATAATTGCTAATGATTTTGTCCCACATTTCTTTGGCATGAAGATGCATCACCTTTACAAACTTCCTCGGGCTTCCGCAAGTCCATTCAAGATAGCATCTATTCCCTTAGACAAAGCTAAATTCTAACTTATCATCCCTCGAAGCTAGCACAACAAGTTTTATGTATCCAGCCTCTACTACATCCCCAAACATCAAATACCAAGGCCATTAGTATGTTCTCATTCTAACCTTCCGTATATTAAGTTTGGTTCCATTGGAACAGGGGCCTTATTGGTTGAATTTCCTTCTCATGGTTTGACATGTTTAAGCTCTAGGATCTAATTCTTTAGATAAAAGGGTCTAGCTCGATACTAATTGTTGGACAACCGAGAGGGGTGAATCGGGCTTATACTGCAGCTTAAACAATTATGCTTATTTTAAACTCTTTACAGAGCACTCAATGACAATCACAATAATGCAGTAGCAAGCAAGGAACATTCAAGATCATTCACACATATGAGATACACAGACGATATTCATGAGGAAAACCCATAAAGGGTAAAACTCTACTTTTATATGATAAGTAATCTTACATTCTCAGACATTATCATACTTATGAGCACCAACTCATAATGAGGTTAAACCTCTGTTTTGCAAGCCACTTCACAGAGCACCAACTCTCCGGACTCTCTAGCACCCACTGAAGAAGCACCAACTCTGGGTTTCAGAGCACCCACTAGAAGGAAGCACCAACTCCCTAAGTTCCAACACCAACTGGATGAAAGCACTTAATCCTCCTGAGATTCCAAAGACTAACTGGATGGAAGCACCAACTTCCAGCTTAGCATGTGCACCGACTCAGACATCGAGAACCAATGTTCTCCCTTGCACCACCGCCACTGTTTCTCTCGGGTCTAAGCAACTAGATGGAAGCTACAACTCCATGTTCTTCAAGCACCACCTTGAACCTCTGAGGAAAACAAATCTCCCTAGCACCTCCCTACCAATCTCTAAAATATAAAGTTTTCTATATAAATTTATCAAGGCTGATACAATATTTATCAATGGCTTTATCTACCCCATCATTGTCTCCGCTAATCGCTTCTACTCTACCGTGACGTTGTTCCTCCTGCACCCCCACCTTACACTTTTATGTTCTTCTTCCTCTTATTATCTATGTGCCATGTCCCTTCTATGCACCATTCTCTTCTCTCAGATGTTCACGCCTCTCAGCTTCCTTCACACAATCTGAATAACCTCACCACAATCTCTTTGTTCTGCTTTTATTCTCTATGTATTTTCAGATCCTCTATTCACAATGTCTTGCATTGTCTCCCATGTCGAAAGTGCTCGGGCCGGATCATCATTGCAATCAACTTCTTCCCGGGCGTTAACCTAAGGCCCATCATCGTTGGGTGTTATGCCAAGATTCCCTAGCCTCTCCAGCAATTGAGACTCTTCATATTCTATATGACAGATGAACTCACCTTCTCTATTCCAGTTAAAATCTTCAATGCTCATCCAAATATCAATCACCTCTATGAACAATATTCATGCCACTAGAAGATGCCTCAAGACTCTTCATCTTCTCTCATGATCACCCCGGTGTCTCTTCGAGTCCTTCCGCGTAAAACCATCGGGCTGTTTTGTGCGCTTACACCGTGAACCTCCAAGAAAACGCATAAGCAAATGAATCACCAACCGGCCTAAGAGTCATGATTCGGGCTTCCGCTAACTGAATCGTAACTCATCGATTAACTATGAAGAGAAACACTATCCCTTCAATCATATTCCAAGTATCAACACCGCTGGATTAAGGGCACGGTATCGCATTGATTTCGCATTTTCATTTCTAGATTTCAGGTAATTTTGTGGTTGAGATATCTTGACGCTTCCATGTCAGCGATCCTCAAACTCAAAAGGGAGCTTAGTTGGACTAGCTCCTTCACTTCTCGTGACCACCAGCTATGACCAAGCGCTTATCCACAAAGCACTTCGCAATTAGCAACTTCGAGACTCCCGTGATGAAGAGTCTCAACTCTTATGTTGCAATCGGCCAAACTCTGAAATGGAGTTTAGTTCCACTAGCTTCTTCCCCTCATGTGGCCACTTAATGGTGACCATGGCCTACACCAAAAGGTGTTTCATTTCGGCATTTCGCACTTCGCATGTCGTGAATTCTCGCTGCGCAGGCATCTCGACTTCCAAGTTGCGACCGAAATGGAGTTTAGTTGTTAGCTTCTTCCTCCAACTCTCGACAATGTGACCAAAACCTATGACCACTTGCTAATCATTTGAGTGCTTCGCTTCTTCAGATCAACGCTCCACGATCTGGTGGTGATCGACGACTATCCTCTCGAATCTCAGCCAGGACTTTGGTGAAGAGTTGATGCTAAAAATCCCGAAACCAAATTTAATGATGTCAATTGATGACGGCCAAGGATCTCAGGTAACCGCCACGTATCACTCAAACAGATTTCTGTGTTCTCGAAATGCCAACTAACTTAACACGGTCCTTATATGATTGTGCCATGTCCTTTCCGACGATACACCGCCCTTGCTAACATGGTCTACCACACACATTCACCCCTGGTCCGACGCTCAAATTTTTCCTTGATCCAACTACTAGGATTATTTCGCGATTTCCGCGATATCAAGGAAGTTCGAGAGGTTGTGGAACCTCGTCTTTGATATTTGATTTCTGGCTTATAAACTCAAATGGAGTCTTTGTTGATGTATGTCCGCTTCGTGATTTCGCGGTTCTCTACTTCAAAGGTTAAAGTTCCTTTGATCTTGATTTCCCACTCTGGGAAACTCTGAAATGGAGTTTGTTGATGTGTCTATTTTCGGATTTCGATGTTTCACATTTCTCAACTTCGAGACTCCCTTGCGGGATGAAGAGTCTTCGGACTTGAGTCCTCCAGCTCCGAGTATCCAAAACTCCGAAATGGAGTCGATCAACTTTTCAATAACTGAAGGATTCGAAATTCAGTCCAGATCTTTTCGTGATTTTTCATATCGCAAGTTCCTGTCGTGAGTTGCTTCCTTGACTCCTCCAACTCCCAGTATTCGAAACTCCAAAACGTCGTGATTTCGCATTTCACGATTTTATCATTCTTGTCGTGAGTTTCCCTGACACCTCCAACTCCCAGTATCCAAAACTCCGAAATGGATATTAAGTCGTGGTTTCACATTTCGTGATTTTTTGTCGTGAGTTGCTTCCTTGAATCCTGGAGTTTACACTTCTTAATGGGATCCAACGATCACTTGTTGAACTTGCCATTTCCATGCCATTATCCCTGCGCTATTGGTCGTGATCTTTGCCATCAATGACAAACACGCATACTCTGCACTATCTCTTCTGATCTTACCGAGCTTTCTCTGTTGCGTCTTCCCAACATACTTCTGGTGCCCACCTGGCAAATTCTTCCTATACTTAATCCGTCATCGTTGTTGTACTTTCCATCAATGACAAGAATACGTTGCCTGTAAAACATGTCAATAGATACTGGTGTGCTTGTACTAGAAAATATAGTTGAAAAGTCTAAGTCTTGTATGGATATTGTTGCAGCAAATGACATGATTAGAAAGGACACTGGGTCAATAGGTATAAGAACAAAATCTTTGGCAGTAGCATTGGCTGTTGATGAGACCAGTATTGTTCCAACTGAAGAGTTTGGTTTACCCGGAATGGTTTTATGTTTGGCACATGATGGAGAATTTGCTTGGGATGTAAAATGGTAAACATTAACTGAGAAGGACCTTCAAAACCAACACCGTCTTGGATTTCTAGTTGTCTTACTAGGAGATGGGTCAATGCAAGTATGGGAGATTCCTATCCCAAGTGCAGTAAATTTCTTATTTACTTCTAGTTATGCTAGAGGTGGCTTAGATCCTCGATTTGTGAAATTGGAACCTGTCTTTAAATGCTCTAACCTTCAAAGTGGAGGTCATCGTCATCCTCTTAGAATCCCGTGAAGGAATTGGAGCAGGCAATTATGAAGTTCAGGGAGATCTATGAGTGGATTGAGGGAACCAAGCAACAGTAGATGATCGAATTGGAGAAGCATCTCATGGAGTTTACAAGGGACTTGGAGGTGCAGAGGATGCAGCTCTTCATGCAGACGCAAATTAAGGTTGCCAAAATGGAGCACTCTAAACATGGCGGTATCAGAGCACAGGACTGGGCTCACTCCCTCACTGTCAGAGATTAATCATTTCACCGCCTGGATAGGGGCGGATCGGTGGTCGTCTTGACACTTCAAAACTCAAGGATTTTTTATTCGGAGGTGTTCTCTCCATTAATACTTTGTTTTTTATTTGAGTTTGTAAACTCATTTGGTTTCTTGATTGCATTAGCTATATTTTTTTTAATTTGATTAAACACAGTAATTGTTTGATTTTACTGATTGTGAATCCGGTCCCATATTTGGGCAGAGTTTATTTAGTGCACGGATTTTATTTACTGTGCGGAGTTTGCACGAAGTTTATTTACTGCGCGGAGTTAGAATGCA